>OX246744.1:21044353-21106853 GCA_945910005.1 Isoperla grammatica | reverse complement strand
CGAACAACTCATTGCCAGCCTCTCTTCTGTATTGTCCGTATCATCAGGGTCATGCACGCACCTTGTATTGTCAGTGTCAGATGATCCTTCCACTGTTTGAATGGATAAGGGCAACTACTATCTAGCCTGAACGATTCCTCGTCGGCAGGGAGGAGGTCCATGTATCTATATTAGCTTTCAGTTACATGTACGGGCTTCACACCATTGTTACTGCTTGGGCCTAACAACAGAATACAATACAGGGAGGGAGGAGGTCCATGTATCTATATTAGCTTTCAGTTACATGTACGGGCTTCACACCATTGTTACTGCTTGGGCCTAACAACAGAATACAATACAGGGAGGGAGGAGGTCCATGTATCTATATTAGCTTTCAGTTACATGTACGGGCTTCACACCATTGTTACTGCTTGGGCCTAACAACAGAATACAATACAGGGAGGGAGGAGGTCCATGTATCTATATTAGCTTTCAGTTACATGTACGGGCTTCACACCATTGTTACTGCTTGGGCCTAACAACAGAATACAATACAGGGAGGGAGGAGGTCCATGTATCTATATTAGCTTTCAGTTACATGTACGGGCTTCACACCATTGTTACTGCTTGGGCCTAACAACAGAATACAATACAGGGAGGGAGGAGGTCCATGTATCTATATTAGCTTTCAGTTACATGTACGGGCTTCACACCATTGTTACTGCTTGGGCCTAACAACAGAATACAATACAGGGAGGGAGGAGGTCCATGTATCTATATTAGCTTTCAGTTACATGTACGGGCTTCACACCATTGTTACTGCTTGGGCCTAACAACAGAATACAATACAGGGAGGGAGGAGGTCCATGTATCTATATTAGCTTTCAGTTACATGTACGGGCTTCACACCATTGTTACTGCTTGGGCCTAACAACAGAATACAATACAGGTCCAGTTTTACATTCACTGTATTTAACCGAAACTGCAATAACTCATCTTGCATTATACCTGTCTAAAAATCACTTAGAAAAAGTTATGAGTTGTAATTAGTAAGTAGAATTTTTTAGTAGTTGATAAGACTAACAACCCGTGCCCAATACCTGTACAGACGACTGGTTTATAATAATGTGTAGATGGAATAACAGCATTATCAGCGAATCAACACTAGAACTAACATAACTATATAAATACATAAACACTACAGAAAACCTTCAAGTACTACATTTTAACATACACAGTTTACAAAAACACTTAATTGAATTAACAATAACACATGAGCATATTATGCCACTAGAAATTAATATATTAATTTTAACGGAAACACAATTGTAAATCTTACGGAGAATCTTTCTTTTACTTGATACTAGTTATGGATGACACATTTGGCGGCTTAAAGTTTGTTGAACGGAAGAAGAAACAGATGGGGAAAACCATGTTGTCGTGAGCAACTCTGATGATACGGAAAAAACAGAAGAGAGGCTGACTACAAGTTGTTTGATGTAGCTTTCAATAGACGTAACGTGGCGGCCATTATGAGGTACACATTGCCTGTTTACATTTGTTCTGTCAATAGAAGACACATAGGTTATCCAGGAAATATCACAGTTTTAAGCCGTATAGATTGATGTGTGCAGGTAAGATCAAGAAAATGATAACACATGCAAATAATTGTCTTCAAACAGAGTTTACGCGTTCTTATTTCGTTTTCAGTCATTTTGTTTGAAAACAGTTGATGTGTCAGTCAAAGGAAATCTGCAATATTGCAACAATGCAGTTTCGGAAGAACGTAAACAAATGTTTACAGAGTACCTCAGTATGGCTACCGTACGATACCGGAAATGACGTTATTGCAAGCTCCCTTTGGATGAAGGTCTCCAAAGCACTTTATAATGTAATGTATCGAAAACTACATTAATTTGTTAACATTTTCATTAATAACTTTGCGTTTATGGAATAGATACAAACACGATAATAAAAAGGAAGTAAATATCTATAAATGAACACCTTGAACTCAAACATCGAACATGAAGTTCCAGAGGTATTTACATATTTTCATAATTTGGAATGTGGCGGCCATTTTAAAAGATGGCGGCCAAACGCCAGAATCAGAAAAATGTCCTCACGGGTAAAATTTCATTTGTTACATACTAGTAATGCATTTCAGCTATAAAAAAACAGGTTCCTTCAAAAAACGCACGTGGTGGTCCCTCGACCGGACTATGGGCGGAGTTCAAATTGACTTTACAATGTTGCCATCTCTACACCAACGTGTTGTGATATTTCAGAGAGCGTTGACAAAGAAACAGATGAATGTGCTGCAATGTAACTACGGATCGGCTAGTCAACCAGGAGGCAACGATACATCTGGATCCAGGACAGACAGACTCACCAATAACTCAACCGCTTGCCAAGAGACTAGGCTGTGTTGTATGGCTGGCTATACCACACGTCTAGTGCGTAACACATTACTCCCGCCATGCAACATTTAGCTGCTACATCGGTTGCCAGTTTATTATTATTATGTATTCAATACATTCCAGTCTCTACTAATACAGGCACACATGTGTAGCACACCTTACACAGAGAGTATATACGTAGGTAGACACCATGATACACTAATACATTCGCAAATCAGTGGAAACTATTAAGCAAACTGAATAGGGTAATAAACACCTCCATAGCAACAAAGCTTATTTTTCCTTCTATACAATAAAACTATATTAAACTAAGGTAACAAGCCGTAGAGAGATTAAATAAATACACACATTATTATATGTAAGATAAGATAAAAGTTAATAAAATATATCAAAACAAGTCCAAGTCAAAACCGAGTGCATGCCGGGTAATAAAATACGTTCTAGGTCGCTAGTAGAACGTATTATAAAGAAGACCTGGCTTATAAACCCAGCGGTAATGGTAATTTTCGCATTAGTCTTCATATTCTACATAGTTTCCCGGCAATTGGGTGAAACGATTTCGGCTGAATCCATCTATACTAAACTGTTTATTTTACCTTGAAATTAGCCAGAAGATCTGATCAAAAGCAGTGTTTTAAAATAAATAATTAAAACAAGTTAGTAAATTTGGAAGTATTATTATTAACAACTTAAACTATAGGCATAAAACCCCCTCTAGGCGATATATTCACAATGGGTTTAATTGTCGCCTATATAGGATAAATATTCACAACTAAAATAAAATTTATGTTGCAAATAAACACAGATCAGAATTGACAAAACTTTGTTAATCTCCGATTCGATAATCTCGAGTTGGTGGCCAAGGTTTCAATAAACATTGACTGCAACACATTGTATGATGTCTTCTTGCAAGCGCCATCTTTGGAAGGAGAACATATCCCATCACCCCTTGATCTATCGTTTCAATATTAATTAAAAAAGAGCGTGATTGGTTAAGTCACAAAAACGGATTAATTATATATATCATAACTAGTAACAATAAATATATATATTTAAAAGGTATGTTAGCTACCACACATCTCACGTCTCAGTGAATTATGAAGAACATTAAGGACGATTGCGTTAATATGTTGCTATTATCGTTGGTGCTTCAGCCAATATGTTTTGCATCCCCAACAGAATCCTCACCACTCTACTCAGTCTGGCTAAGATGTTGTCTGTTCTTAGGTTGGGTCTATCTGTATTTCACTACACATGTATGCAGTATTACCTATGTGTCATTGGAAATACAAAATAAACTGAATTACGTAAAGAAGCCTGTTTGCGCCAATTTTTGTACCCATATCTGGTTCCCATAACGTGCTTCCTTCTACTGCCACCCCTCCCTCTCCTCATCACACGGTTTACTGTCTACGCTCCGTCTAGCTAGATCAAGTTTCTCTTTGAACGTAACCTCCGTAGAAGAGACCGCCTCGTCGTAAGTGTGCGCCGAGTTTGACCACTAAGGACGCTAGTGAAGACGAATCAAGCGCTCAAAGTGGCAATGTCACGCAACTTTCAGATAAAACAGCGTCGTTCTTCCTACTTCAAGAATGTCAAATTTTGAAAATTGTTTACTTAAATACTGTTTATAAAAATGTTGGTCAGATTATAAATACCATCAGTGCATCTTAAAAGGCAAGGCGCCATTTTAATCACGACACATTTAAGAATATAACAAACAACAAAGAACACAAAACAAACGCAACAAAACAAGACAATGATAAAAAAAGAACAACACCAAACAACAAAACAAAATTAAAACAAAACAAGAAAAAAAATTCAAACAAAATATACATAAAACAAGATATTTTACAATAATATCCGGCACTATTTTCAACCGCGGAATACAATCTTCACAAATAAGTTGCTACATTTGCCCACATATAGCGCTGTATGTACAAACAAACGGTGCCTATTTCAATGGTCACACCAAATACTGTAATAGACGCCATCGCTTAATACAGGAAACTGGGCCCGTTTAACACTGAGCGCATGGCGACACAAGTTCACGTGTAAAGTTGAGGGCCAAGCCGCTAGATAGCCGCTACATCGCAAGCCAGTCGATAACAAAATATGGCAGCTTTAGATGCAGCGAGTGAACTTCCTCGCGTCAATCATTCACCTAGTTTAGATCCAGGCCGCTAGGACAGCAGCTGTCGTCAGAAATCGGGTGTTAGCGCCTGTTACAGTATTTGCTCACTCTATCCTAATGCTCTATAATTCGTTTTTTTTTCGTATTTCCTTAACTTCACTCCATGTGCTTTCATTCAATAACTGTATGCACGTGTTTTATAACTTTATTTACGTCTTTTTCAATCACGCATATCAATCGTCAACTTAACATCAAAACCAGCCCCCCAAACCCCCCCCCCCCCCAACCCCTCATACACCGGCCACGCTGAACTGGAGACCCGGCCAGAAAACTACCATCTCAAGGTAAGGCAAAAATATCGGTCCTGTCATCACATTTGATTCCGTTCTCTTGTCATCAGGTCCCCGCCCCCTCACACAATGTATGATTGTGTTGTACCCGGCGCCTCCACCATCGTACGGGCCGAACATTGTTACTGGAGCCTGCCTTGTACAGGTGTGAACACAATACTCACACGGAGTCCCCCCCCCCTCACACAATGTATGATTGTGTTGTACCCGGCGCCTCCACCATCGTACGGGCCGAACATTGTTACTGTAGCCTGCCTTGTACAGGTGTGAACACAATACTCACACGGAGTCCCCCCCCTCACACAATGTATGATTGTGTTGTACCCGGCGCCTCCACCATCGTACGGGCCGAACATTGTTACTGGAGCCTGCCTTGTACAGGTGTGAACACAATACTCACACGGAGTCCCCCCCCTCACACAATGTATGATTGTGTTGTACCCGGCGCCTCCACCATCGTACGGGCCGAACATTGTTACTGTAGCCCGCCTTGTACAGGTGTGAACACAATACTCACACGGAGTCCCCCCCCCACCTCACACAATGTATGATTGTGTTGTACCCGGCGCCTCCACCATCGTACGGGCCGAACATTGTTACTGGAGCCTGCCTTGTACAGGTGTGAACACAATACTCACACGGAGTCCCCCCCCCCTCACACAATGTATGATTGTGCTGTACCCGGCGCCTCCACCATCGTACGGGCCGAACATTGTTACTGGAGCCTGCCTTGTACAGGTGTGAACACAATACTCACACGGAGTCCCACACCTCACACAATGTATGATTGTGTTGTACCCGGCGCCTCCACCATCGTACGGGCCGAACATTGTTACTGGAGCCTGCCTTGTACAGGTGTGAACACAATACTCACACGGAGTCCCACACCTCACACAATGTATGATTGTGTTGTACCCGGCGCCTCCACCATCGTACGGGCCGAACATTGTTACTGTAGCCCGCCTTGTACAGGTGTGAACACAATACTCACACGGAGTCCCCCACCTCACACAATGTATGATTGTGTTGTACCCGGCGCCTCCACCATCGTACGGGCCGAACATTGTTACTGGAGCCTGCCTTGTACAGGTGTGAACACAATACTCACACGGAGTCCCCCCCCCCTCACACAATGTATGATTGTGTTGTACCCGGCGCCTCCACCATCGTACGGGCCGAACATTGTTACTGTAGCCTGCCTTGTACAGGTGTGAACACAATACTCACACGGAGTCCCCCCCCTCACACAATGTATGATTGTGTTGTACCCGGCGCCTCCACCATCGTACGGGCCGAACATTGTTACTGGAGCCTGCCTTGTACAGGTGTGAACACAATACTCACACGGAGTCCCCCCCCCTCACACAATGTATGATTGTGTTGTACCCGGCGCCTCCACCATCGTACGGGCCGAACATTGTTACTGGAGCCTGCCTTGTACAGGTGTGAACACAATACTCACACGGAGTCCCCCCCCTCACACAATGTATGATTGTGTTGTACCCGGCGCCTCCACCATCGTACGGGCCGAACATTGTTACTGTAGCCCGCCTTGTACAGGTGTGAACACAATACTCACACGGAGTCCCCCCCCTCACACAATGTATGATTGTGTTGTACACGGCGCCTCCACCATCGTACGGGCCGAACATTGTTACTGGAGCCGGCCTTGTACAGGTGTGAACACAATACTCACACGGAGTCCCCCCCCTCACACAATGTATGATTGTGTTGTACACGGCGCCTCCACCATCGTACGGGCCGAACATTGTTACTGGAGCCTGCCTTGTACAGGTGTGAACACAATACTCACACGGAGTCCCCCCCCTCACACAATGTATGATTGTATTGTACCCGGCGCCTCCACCATCGTACGGGCCGAACATTGTTACTGGAGCCCGCCTTGTACAGGTGTGAACACAATACTCACACGGAGTCCCCCACCTCACACAATGTATGATTGTGACTCACACGGAGTCCCCCACCTCACACAATGTATGATTGTGTTGTACCCGGCGCCTCCACCATCGTACGGGCCGAAAATTGTTACTGGAGCCCGCCTTGTACAGGTGTGAACACAATACTCACACGGAGTCCCCCCCCCCCTCACACAATGTATGATTGTGTTGTACCCGGCGCCTCCACCATCGTACGGGCCGAAAATTGTTACTGGAGCCCGCCTTGTACAGGTGTGAACACAATACTCACACGGAGTCCCCCCCCCCCCTCACACAATGTATGATTGTGTTGTACCCGGCGCCTCCACCATCGTACGGGCCGAACATTGTTACTGGAGCCTGCCTTGTACAGGTGTGAACACAATACTCACACGGAGTCCCCCACCTCACACAATGTATGATTGTGTTGTACCCGGCGCCTCCACCATCGTACGGGCCGAACATTGTTACTGGAGCCTGCCTTGTACAGGTGTGAACACAATACTCACACGGAGTCCCCCCCCCTCACACAATGTATGATTGTGTTGTACCCGGCGCCTCCACCATCGTACGGGCCGAACATTGTTACTGTAGCCTGCCTTGTACAGGTGTGAACACAATACTCACACGGAGTCCCCCCCCTCACACAATGTATGATTGTGTTGTACCCGGCGCCTCCACCATCGTACGGGCCGAACATTGTTACTGGAGCCTGCCTTGTACAGGTGTGAACACAATACTCACACGGAGTCCCCCACCTCACACAATGTATGATTGTGTTGTACCCGGCGCCTCCACCATCGTACGGGCCGAACATTGTTACTGGAGCCTGCCTTGTACAGGTGTGAACACAATACTCACACGGAGTCCCCCCCCCTCACACAATGTATGATTGTGTTGTACCCGGCGCCTCCACCATCGTACGGGCCGAACATTGTTACTGGAGCCCGCCTTGTACAGGTGTGAACACAATACTCACACGGAGTCCCCCCCCTCACACAATGTATGATTGTGTTGTACCCGGCGCCTCCACCATCGTACGGGCCGAACATTGTTACTGGAGCCTGCCTTGTACAGGTGTGAACACAATACTCACACGGAGTCCCCCACCTCACACAATGTATGATTGTGTTGTACCCGGCGCCTCCACCATCGTACGGGCCGAACATTGTTACTGGAGCCTGCCTTGTACAGGTGTGAACACAATACTCACACGGAGTCCCCCCCCCTCACACAATGTATGATTGTGTTGTACCCGGCGCCTCCACCATCGTACGGGCCGAACATTGTTACTGGAGCCTGCCTTGTACAGGTGTGAACACAATACTCACACGGAGTCCCCCACCTCACACAATGTATGATTGTGTTGTACCCGGCGCCTCCACCATCGTACGGGCCGAACATTGTTACTGGAGCCTGCCTTGTACAGGTGTGAACACAATACTCACACGGAGTCCCACACCTCACACAATGTATGATTGTGTTGTACCCGGCGCCTCCACCATCGTACGGGCCGAACATTGTTACTGGAGCCCGCCTTGTACAGGTGTGAACACAATACTCACACGGAGTCCCCCACCTCACACAATGTATGATTGTGTTGTACCCGGCGCCTCCACCATCGTACGGGCCGAACATTGTTACTGGAGCCCGCCTTGTACAGGTGTGAACACAATACTCACACGGAGTCCCCCCCCCCCTCACACAATGTATGATTGTGTTGTACCCGGCGCCTCCACCATCGTACGGGCCGAACATTGTTACTGGAGCCTGCCTTGTACAGGTGTGAACACAATACTCACACGGAGTCCCCCCCCCCCTCACACAATGTATGATGTGTTGTACCCGGCGCCTCCACCATCGTACGGGCCGAACATTGTTACTGGAGCCCACCTTGTACAGGTGTGAACACAATACCCACACGGAGTCCCCCCCCCCCTCACACAATGTATGATGTGTTGTACCCGGCGCCTCCACCATCGTACGGGCCGAACATTGTTACTGGAGCCCGCCTTGTACAGGTGTGAACACAATACTCACACGGAGTCCCCCCCCCCCCTCACACAATGTATGATGTGTTGTACCCGGCGCCTCCACCATCGTACGGGCCGAACATTGTTACTGGAGCCTGCCTTGTACAGGTGTGAACACAATACTCACACGGAGTCCCCCCCCCCCCCTCACACAATGTATGATTGGGTTGTACCCGGCGCCTCCACCATCGTACGGGCCGAACATTGTTACTGGAGCCCGCCTTGTACAGGTGTGAACACAATACTCACACGGAGTCCCCCACCTCACACAATGTATGATTGTGTTGTACCCGGCGCCTCCACCATCGTACGGGCCGAACATTGTTACTGGAGCCTGCCTTGTACAGGTGTGAACACAATACTCACACGGAGTCCCCCCCCCCCCTCACACAATGTATGATGTGTTGTACCCGGCGCCTCCACCATCGTACGGGCCGAACATTGTTACTGGAGCCCGCCTTGTACAGGTGTGAACACAATACTCACACGGAGTCCCCCACCTCACACAATGTATGATTGTGTTGTACCCGGCGCCTCCACCATCGTACGGGCCGAACATTGTTACTGGAGCCCGCCATGTTCAGGTGTGAACACAATACTCACACGGAGTCCCCCACCTCACACAATGTATGATTGTGTTGTACCCGGCGCCTCCACCATCGTACGGGCCGAACATTGTTACTGGAGCCGGCCTTGTACAGGTGTGAACACAATACTCACACGGAGTCCCCCCCCTCACACAATGTATGATTGTGTTGTACCCGGCGCCTCCACCATCGTACGGGCCGAACATTGTTACTGGAGCCGGCCTTGTACAGGTGTGAACACAATACTCACACGGAGTCCCCCCCCCTCACACAATGTATGATTGTGTTGTACACGGCGCCTCCACCATCGTACGGGCCGAACATTGTTACTGGAGCCTGCCTTGTACAGGTGTGAACACAATACTCACACGGAGTCCCCCCCCCACCTCACACAATGTATGATTGTATTGTACCCGGCGCCTCCACCATCGTACGGGCCGAACATTGTTACTGGAGCCTGCCTTGTACAGGTGTGAACACAATACTCACACGGAGTCCCCCCCCTCACACAATGTATGATTGTGTTGTACCCGGCGCCTCCACCATCGTACGGGCCGAACATTGTTACTGGAGCCGCCCTTGTACAGGTGTGAACACAATACTCACACGGAGTCCCCCCCCTCACACAATGTATGATTGTGTTGTACACGGCGCCTCCACCATCGTACGGGCCGAACATTGTTACTGGAGCCTGCCTTGTACAGGTGTGAACACAATACTCACACGGAGTCCCCCCCCCACCTCACACAATGTATGATTGTATTGTACCCGGCGCCTCCACCATCGTACGGGCCGAACATTGTTACTGGAGCCTGCCTTGTACAGGTGTGAACACAATACTCACACGGAGTCCCCCCCCCCACCTCACACAATGTATGATTGTATTGTACCCGGCGCCTCCACCATCGTACGGGCCGAACATTGTTACTGGAGCCTGCCTTGTACAGGTGTTAACACAATACTCACACGGAGTCCCCCCCCCTCACACAATGTATGATTGTATTGTACCCGGCGCCTCCACCATCGTACGGGCCGAACATTGTTACTGGAGCCTGCCTTGTACAGGTGTGAACACAATACTCACACGGAGTCCCACACCTCACACAATGTATGATTGTGTTGTACCCGGCGCCTCCACCATCGTACGGGCCGAACATTGTTACTGGAGCCCGCCTTGTACAGGTGTGAACACAATACTCACACGGAGTCCCCCACCTCACACAATGTATGATTGTGTTGTACCCGGCGCCTCCACCATCGTACGGGCCGAACATTGTTACTGTAGCCTGCCTTGTACAGGTGTGAACACAATACTCACACGGAGTCCCCCCCCTCACACAATGTATGATTGTGTTGTACCCGGCGCCTCCACCATCGTACGGGCCGAACATTGTTACTGGAGCCTGCCTTGTACAGGTGTGAACACAATACTCACACGGAGTCCCCCACCTCACACAATGTATGATTGTGTTGTACCCGGCGCCTCCACCATCGTACGGGCCGAACATTGTTACTGTAGCCCGCCTTGTACAGGTGTGAACACAATACTCACACGGAGTCCCCCACCTCACACAATGTATGATTGTGTTGTACCCGGCGCCTCCACCATCGTACGGGCCGAACATTGTTACTGGAGCCGGCCTTGTACAGGTGTGAACACAATACTCACACGGAGTCCCCCCCCTCACACAATGTATGATTGTGTTGTACCCGGCGCCTCCACCATCGTACGGGCCGAACATTGTTACTGGAGCCGGCCTTGTACAGGTGTGAACACAATACTCACACGGAGTCCCCCCCCCTCACACAATGTATGATTGTGTTGTACACGGCGCCTCCACCATCGTACGGGCCGAACATTGTTACTGGAGCCTGCCTTGTACAGGTGTGAACACAATACTCACACGGAGTCCCCCCCCCACCTCACACAATGTATGATTGTATTGTACCCGGCGCCTCCACCATCGTACGGGCCGAACATTGTTACTGTAGCCTGCCTTGTACAGGTGTGAACACAATACTCACACGGAGTCCCCCACCTCACACAATGTATGATTGTGTTGTACCCGGCGCCTCCACCATCGTACGGGCCGTACATTGTTACTGGAGCCTGCCTTGTACAGGTGTGAACACAATACTCACACGGAGTCCCCCACCTCACACAATGTATGATTGTGTTGTACCCGGCGCCTCCACCATCGTACGGGCCGAACATTGTTACTGTAGCCCGCCTTGTACAGGTGTGAACACAATACTCACACGGAGTCCCCCCCTCACACAATGTATACTTATATAGCATGTGGATAGGCAAAACGTCACCTTTTTTATAAACGCTGGACCCAACGCAGTCAATATTTCGTTGAGATTTGGTCAAGAACGTGACCATTTGATGTTGCAAAGCTGTAATATGCCTTAGATTTGATAATGACGCGTTACCCTATGCTTATATACCGTACATTTATATTGATTCTGCTAGAGATAAGTAAACTGTTTTAAGTGTATCTGTAGGAAGCATAGTTTTTATACAATACATTTGACTGAGACATTTTCTTAATTTATTACATAATTTATTGATGTGCGGAACCTAATTAAACCGATTATCAATTATTAATCCTAGATACATGTGGCTGTCAACGCAATCAATAACAGTATTACAAGTACAAGTTTCACCATGCATGCAATCATAGAAACGGTGCTTAACCGATCAATGTTTAAAGGGTTACATATATGCACGATTTTAGTTTTTACTACGTTTATAACCAAACCGTTATCGTGGGCCCACAATAGTAAATTTTGATTTCAGTTTGAAGATAATGATTAGCAATGTTTAAGTTCTTATGAACGGCAATTAGAGCGGTATCATCAGCATATAAGTAAATATAACACTTCCGCATGTACTAAACAATATTATTTACATAAATAAGGTATAGAATTGGTCCCAATATTGGGCCTTAAGGCACACCGGACTTGACAGCTAATTTTTTACTTAATGAACTTCCAATTTTGACCGCAACTTCTCTTTCACTCAAATAACTCTCAAGCCATTTTAGCAATTGACCTCTTGTTCCAAGTTCCTTAAAAAAGTATTTTATGGTTAAGGGTGTCAAATGCTTTGCTGAAGTCAATGAACATGGCCACAACATGCATGTTGTCGTCTAATTTTGAATTAACAAAGTTTGAAAATTGCAATAAAAGATCTGACGTTCCTTTACCTTCTTGAAATCCATATTGTTGTTGTGTTATAATTTTATACTTTGCTAAATATTTTGTTAGGGCATTTGAAACACGTCGCTCTAGAATTTTTTCTATAACTGGTTACAAAGCTATTGGTCTATAATTCCCATAATCCATATGATCACCCTTCTTGTATATAGGCCTTACAATAGATACTTTTAATTTCTGTGGTACCATACCTTCTTCAACTGATAAATTTATAAATTTGGCAATAATGGGACTTATCTCTTCACATATATTTTGAAGATCAATTACTCGTATGACATCGATACCGGGTTGTTTGCGCTCCATTCCATTAATGATTCCCGCAACCTCCCTCGCAGATACTTTTGGCATAAAAAAAGATTGAACTTGCGACCTATCGTCGGTTTGTGGACACACCTTTTTACTACAAGAATGCTGTAGCCTATATTTTCAACTCCATCCACAAAACTATTAACAAACCCATCTGCATTTTCCTCCCGCGTGTGTATTTTCCCCAGGTATTTATCAACAGTTTCATCAACGGAATCTTTAGGCTTTTTCCCTAATAAGTTATTAATAGTCTGCCAGGTTTTTTTTATGTCATTTTTATAGTGTGCAAACTTACGCTGATAAAACTCTTTTTTAGTTTTTTTAATCTCATTATTAACCACGTTTCTCAATTGTTTATATTCACATCTGTATATTTCATTTAACGGGCTAATAGTCCAAGAGCCAGCAACATAAAAGCTCCCCTCATAAGGTACATATGTTTTGACTATTGGAATAGGAGCGGAAAAACTACTCTACTAACAAAACGCGCGTCTTACTCCTCAACGTGGGGGCTTTTAGGCCCCACAGGGGGCCAAAAAAGCCGAAAAAAGACCCAAGGTTCCCCTCATAAGGTACATGGATGGAGTAAACGCCATTTTGTAGAGATAAGTGTCCCAAATAGGAATTCGAAGAGTAAGACGGGATATTAGGGGGCGTTTACCGATCAGACGCCATTTTACCTAAAAAGGGCCATTTTTTATTTTCGCACATGCATGCGCTTAAATACTCAAATCATATCCGGAAATGTCTCGAGACGTAGAAAAACATACATTTTAAAGAAATTTTGGGTTATTGTCCTTGCCAGACGCCCTCAAAAGCGGCCCAAAAAGGCCAAGGTTCCCCTCATAAGGTACATGAATGGAGTAAACGCCATTTTGTAGAGATAAGTGTCCCAAATACGAATTCGAAGAGTAAGACGGGATATTAGGGGGCGTTTACCGATCAGACGCCATTTTGTCCAAAAAGGGCCACTTTTTATTTTCACACGTGCACGCGCTTTAACACCCAAAACATATCCTTAAATGCCCCTAGAGGTGAATACCATTCTAAGATATTGTGTGATGTCCTCGCCAGCCCCCCCCCCCCCCCCCCCCACAACCTCGATCCGGATGCGATAGTTTTGAAGCTCCGCCCACCCCTAACTTTAATATACCAGTATTTATTATTATTAATGTCAGGATTTAAGGATATGTTTTGGGTGTTAAAGCGCGTGCACGTGTGAAAATATAAAGCGGCCCTTTTTGGACAAAATGGCGTCTGATCGGTAAACACCCCCTAATATTCCGTCTTACTCTTCAAATGGCGTTTACTCCATTCATGTACCTTATGAGGGGAACATTGGCCTTTTTGGGCCCCTTTTGAGGGCGTCTGGCGAGGACAATAACCCAAAATTTCTTTAAAATGTATGTTTTTCTACGTCTCGAGACATTTCCGGATATGTTTTGAGTGTTTAAGCGCATGCATGTGCGAAAATAAAAAATGGCCCAATTGGGTAAAATGGCGTCTGATCGGTAAACGCCCCTAATATCCCGTCTTACTCTTCGAATTCCTATTTGGGACACTTATCTCTACAAAATGGCGTTTACTCCATTCATGTACCTTATGAGGGGAACCTTGGCCTTTTTGGGCCCCTTTTGAGGGCGTCTGGCGAGGACAATAACCCAAAATTTCTTTAAAATGTATGTTTTTCTACGTCTCGAGACATTTCCGGATATGTTTTGAGTGTTTAAGCGCATGCATGTGCGAAAATAAAAAATGGCCCTTTTTGGGTAAAATGGCGTCTGATCGGTAAACGCCCCCTAATATCCCGTCTTACTCTTCGAATTCCTATTTGGGACACTTATCTCTACAAAATGGCGTTTACTCCATCCATGTACCTTATGAGGGGAACCTTGGGCCTTTTTTCGGCTTTTTTGGCCCCCTGTGGGGCCTAAAAGCCCCCACGTTGAGGAGTAAGACGCGCGTTTTGTTAGTAGAGTAGTTTTTTCGCTCCTATTTCAAAAGTCAAAACATATGTACCTTATGAGGGGAGCTTTTATGTTGCTGGCTCTCCGTCTATAAGAAGCTTACAGTTTTTCCATTTGTGAAAACAACTATCTCTACGTTTTACTAATATACGTATCTCATCCGTTATCCATTCTTTATTTGTTCTGTTAGTTTCCTTGAAATGTTTAAAGAACGCACTAGATGTATAAGCTTTGTTGAATATTTCTTCAATGGCATTGTATAGATTGGAACAGTTATCGTAAGCATCTAGGTCACTCCATTGCACAGATTTTAAAGTTTGGTATAATTTATTTTCATCCATACACAACTTATTTGTCTCCCTAGAACGCTGCATATCAACTGTGCCATAGTCCAAGGCTAACATTACCATGTAGTGGTCGCTTACTTTTGAGGTGAATATTGCCGCATCCACGTTATTTACATCACCTCTAACAAATGCGTGATCAATGCAAGACCTGGTCAGCTTACCTGATGAAATTTCCTCTCTAGTTGCCTCCGTAATACATTTCAAAAACCCATATCTAGACAGTTCATTCTCATACAGTTGTACACTATTATCAAAAACATCCAATACATCAATATTTATATCCCCAACCAGTATAGCATTCTTGTTCTTATGTGTGTCATAGTATGACGCAAGTTCATTGACAAAGCGAGTTTTCTCAGCAGTTGGAGATGACTTTGCCGGTGGCCTATATATTGCTAGCATTGACAATGACACACCCGACGGAAAATTAAGGGAACACGCAATTCCTTCAAAGTGTGTAAAATTATTCTCTATATTAGTGCAACTGATTTCCTTTTTAATAAACAATACCAAGCCACCTCCACTGCTGTCAAACCTTGTCTTACTTATAGTATAAAAGCCATCCAAACAAAACGTTTAGTTGAAACTACGCACTTCACTTAAAACAAGCACATCAAATAAACCTATTTGCTTTTCTAATATCACTTTGAGTTCATCCCAATGTTTTTTTTATGATCTAATGTTTAAAGACAAAATTTTAATTGAAGAACTATCCAATCCATTAAACCAGTCGTCAATATTACTTACTCTTTTACCTGTGCTCAGAGAATCGTATGTTAATGACGTGACCTTGTCCATAGCCCGGTCGTCTCACAATCAGCCCTATCGAAGCTGACGTAAGTTATTTTAACTTATCCAGATCTCTCGGACAACAAATTGAGATAATCCCACGTGTTTGTTCGTCTTTGTGCACAAAAATTCGGTCTTTTCGCCACCACACAAACTTTAGTCCGGTTCAGAATCGCATTTCCGTTCGATTTGTGAGGAGACCATTTTTTTATGATTGGTTATTGTAGAGGGGCACTAGAAGATAAAAAATTGCGAGTATATGTTTTTTGAAAATTGGATTGTTGGATCCAAATTTGGATTTTGTTATTTTCATACTTTGGGCCATAACTTCTCCGAAATTGGTCTAGTCAAAAAACTTTAAATTACAATAATATTTATAAATTTAATTTCAATAGGATAACAATAGTTTGATTTTGTTCATTTTTCAAATGTACAGTCAGTGACACAAGTCTAGAGACCATCTGTTTATGTCACGTTTTACAACCTGTGCCAACTAACAACAATTTTTCTGAATTTGTCATTTATGATCAATATTATTCAATTAAAGTAACCTATAAATTAAGTGGTTTGCAATTTTTGTATCTTAAAAACTATGGAAAATAGCCCAAGCTGAGGAATCGCGTCTATTTTGAGGCCGGGGATTTTTTCGTCGCGACTAGACGTGTTCCAGCCTAAACACGAACTCGTCATTGTTGTTTGATAGTTTGGCATTATTCAATAAGGCGGTGGAACGAGAGCAATTATGCTGTGATCTAAAAACTACAAGTAAATGTTCGATTTTGTGACAAATATCAATTTGCTTTTACTAAACAAAATGTGTGAGGTAAATGAAGAATTCTTGAACATAGCGAACCAGCTGTAAAATCGACGAAAATCGTCATCTTCGTGAAATCAGCCACATTAAAAAGTCAAAGCATAAGCATCCGGAACTAGGACCATCACAAATCAAAAAGGATATTGTAGAATTGGAGTCAGTGATTGATGCCCTCAAGGAGTGGGACGCTAACCCCTGGGATTTGACTAATCCACAACTAAGATCACTTTCCACAGCTAAGCCGTGTCCAGAAGATGCCATCAAGAGCTTGAGCACTGCACATCGAGAGGGAAATAAAATGGTCGAGAAATTCCTTGATCGTCGTACCACTGGAACTTTGTCAATATATGCAGCAATCTCGAAACGAAAGAGTATAATACATTTGCTTCCAGTTCAAAGAAAGTGCAAGTCAAGAAAACAGTCGACTCCCGATCAACTGTTAACCGAGCCGTAATGAAAGAAGTGATTCTGCTTCTAATCTGTGGGCAAGATGCGCCCTTTACTCTTGATGAACTGAAGAACTACTGCATCACAGATGTATGCCTATCACGTTTTACAGCCGAGAAAAGATTCCATTAAACTGTTAAATTCAAGTTCAAAACAGTTCTTACAATGGATCAACTTGACGTCTCTTTCCAATATTATGCAATATTTGATATGGGGATGGCGTGGAATAAGGTACAACCAGTTGGCACCTGGGCCACTTTTGCGCGAAATCTTTTTATGTAATCAGTGGCGAAGCGTGGCCTTGAAATTAGGGTAGACATAGATAATTTTGTGTAATATTTCGCAATTTAGAAAAAAAAACAGTTAGTTATGAGAGGGGGGTGGGGACGCAAAACGAGCATTCGTGAATCGCCCAAGGCGAGAATCAACAATATCACTTTCGGCGGAGCACATCGTTATAAGTCACTAACAGTTTACACAATAAAGTCAATAATATTTTTAAAAAATAAGGCTAGAAATCACACGCTATTTGGACATTGTACACTTTCGCACTGCACTACTGTAGTGTGTTGTACGCAATTCACGATGCACGCACCTCGCATTGTCAAAGGATTGCTTTGAACTGGTTACTGAAGTATCCATCGTTTTACCCCCAAACAAAAAAATGTGAAGACAAGACACATGGGGTTGAGTTGGGTCATCACATTTCACAAAAGCAGACCGTGCTGAATGCTGTTACGGCCGTTCCCTCAAATTTCAAAGCCCCATTGTTAGGTGGCTCGTTGGTCCAGTTTAGGTGGCTCGTTGGTCCAGTGGTTAGCATCCCTGCTTCCAATGCAGAAGGTCCCGGGTTCAAATCCCGCTTCAGGCAGAAGTTTTTTAACTTCTAATATGGATTCAATTCCATTACTTCTTGGATTAGGAATAAGTAAACGGTGACTTTGGAGCCGTCCTAGCAACGAAGCACTCAATAAATTCAAAGTTGTTCTGAATCGGCCTTGTTGATTCTGGCATTTGTCCGCAGGTGTTCGCACTGTCCAATCACTGATTCATATGTTTCGTATTTGAAATATCGATCTTTGATTGGTTATCGCTCACTCGACGATGGTGTTCGAAGCCTACAGGGTTGGTTTAGTCACTTTAAATTAAAGTCCCCCACTGCAAATCAGTTTAATTACTGAGTGGGTAGACTCTAAATGTGAATTTATTTTTATTTATTTATTTAGAGGTGTTTGTTTTTCGCGGACCGCGAAATCGCGAAAAGTGTTGATAAAGAAGGGGGAGATAAACAAAGTGAATATCTGTTGATAGGCACCTTAAACCTTAAAAAGGTCTTAATTTCACTGCGAAAATTCGCGAAATCCGTCAATTTCCAGTCATAACATCGAAATTTGTATAAAAGAGCGAAATAACACGAATATCGATTGTTTTTAATTTATTATAAAAATTAAAAAAAAAAATTTTACCGTCAAACGTCATTACGTCAAATGACGTCAAACGTCAAACGTGGGGACCTTATATTTTTTTCATGATGATTTCGTTAAAAAGATCAACGATTTTTTTGCTGAAATTCGACTCCCAGACCCAAAATTACAATTATTATACAATTATTAAATTACATGAAAATTTCTTTTTAATTTAAACATGTTTCTGGTGAAATTTACTGGAGAAAATCTCCCAAAAAGCATAACACCGCCATAACATCGAAATTATTAAATCTTCAAACGAAATTTAAGAAAACATAACACCATTTACAAACACCTCTACCCATTGTGTTATGAACCGAGTGTCTGGCATGTGCCCGCGTTCACAGCACAGAGCTGGTGTGTGAGACAAGTCTCAAATATTCTTGAAAAACTGACGAAAATAGCGTTCTGATCATGAGCGAAAGTGACTAAACGACTGTTTGTCTCCACACGTTTAAATCATTCAACTTCAAGGGGCAAAGCTAGATGGTGCGAGAGTGTTGCCGAATGTCGAGTTCTTTGCCGTCAACTAAATTCAAACGTTCGCGGGAGCCACGGAAGACAAGAAAATGTAGGAAAAAAGCATAAACTTGTGCACACGTGTATTAATGGTATTAATTAAATTTGTATACAGGGTAGACAACTTATCTTTGTCTCATAGGACGCTTCGCCACTGGTGTTTATATGCACGATATCAGCCAAACAGGTACTCATATCCTGAAGAAATCTCCAGGGAATCTTTTAAATAGCTGCGCTTAGACATTCTTCCTTTTTAATGGAATCGAATACCTACTTTATTGTTTTTTTTTTGTTTTTTTTTACAAAAAGTAACACAGTAACGATCTTCGTCGATTTTACAGTTGGTTCGCTATGTTCAAGAATTCTTCATTTACCTCACACATTTTGTTTAGTAAAAGCAAATTGATATTTGTTACAAAATCGAACATTTAGTTGTAGTTTTTAGATCACAGCATAATTGCTCTCGTTCCACCGCCTTATTGAGTAATGCCAAACTATCAAACAACAATGACGAGTTCGTGTTTAGGCTGGAACACGTCTAGTCGCGACGAAAAAATCCCCGGCCTCAAAATAGACGCGATTCCTCAGCTTGGGCTATTTTCCATAGTTTTTAAGATACAAAAATCGCAGACCACTTAATTTATAGGTTACTTTAATTGAATAATATTGATCATAAATGACAAATTCAGAAAAATTGTTGTTAGTCGGTACAGGTTGTAAAACGTGACATAAACAGATGGTCTCTAGACTTTTGCCACTGACTGTACATTTGAAAAATGAACAAAATCAAACTATTGTTATCCTATTTCAATTAAATTTGTAAATATTATTGTAATTTAAAGTTTTTTTGTCTAGACCAATTTCGGAGAAGTTATGGCCCAAAGTATGAAAATAACAAAATCCAAATTTGGGTCCAACAATCCAATTTTCAAAAAACATATACTCGCAATTTTTTATCTTCTAGTGCCCCTCTACAATAACCAATCATAAAAAAATGGTCTCCTCACAAATCGAACGGAAATGCGATTCTGAACCGGACTACTTGTATCCTGCTGCCCTAGCGCGCTGCTTCGCCGCTACGAGGAGCCCACTGTAATGTGGTGTGAGATTCTCGTTGATGTAAACTCGGGTATCGGACCCTCGACGACCACTTAATATTTGCTGAGAAGTCAACACCTCTCGTTTTTTGACAATAAACAAGTCTCTTTTCTTCCTTGAACTAAACTGAACAATAATTTTACGGGGCCTACCTTCGTTTCGACTGGGCAGACGATGGGCTGCTTCTATGTCGTCACTGGTAAGAGGAATATTCAGATGATTAGAAATATCAAGAACTATACCTTCCACGTCTTCACTCGCAGCTTCATCCACTCCGTTAATGATTATGTTCCTATTCCTTCCGTACTGTTCCAAACGTACGAGCTTTTGATTTAACTCTTCTATTTTTTCGTCTTTAATATTTAGGTCCTCTTTAATGTCTTCAATGGTACTCTTGAATTCCTTCAATGAAGCCATTGCTGACTTCATATCATTTTTCAGTTCGGACAAATCGTTTTGCAATGCAAGCACAATGTCTTTAATAAATTTTAACACGTCTCCTTCCTCTTCTTCTTTGACCGACGTTCTTCTCACTCGACAATTAGCACAGCGCCACAATGACTTTGCACTAGCTGATTTTGCTTTATGCGTGAATTTTTTTTATACCACAACAACCGTCACAAAATCCCCGTCGTCCGACACTGCGCGATCGCACTTGTTACATAGCAACGACATTGCCTACAAACCGGTACCCGGAGCTCTAAGAAACACGTCCGTCCTACTCGAACACTGAACGCTGAAATGTAATAATATAATAATATTAATAAAAAATAATAATAATAATAATAATAATAATAATAATAATGATAATAATAATAATAATAATAATAATAATAATAATAATAATAATAATAATAATAATAATAATAATAATAATAATAATAATAATAATAATAATAATAATAACAAAAGTAATAATAATAATAATATTATTTTTTTTTTTTTTTTTTTTTTTTATTACAAACTTAAGCAATGTACATTACAATTTGTGCATACATAATATCCCACTAAGCCTAGTGGCTTATCAGTGGGTCACATACAAATAAAAGACATAAATTAGCACATTCGTAGCAGAAAGCAGAAACACAAAAGTAAAGAAACAGAACGATAACATGACTTGTCCTATAAATACAATAATATGATGCGTATGATACATAATAATAATATGATAGAATATGATAGAAGGGGTTGAAATAGAAAATTATTACTTCCACATTTAAAAATTCAAAGTCAATTTTACATACAAGGATAACAGATAATTAAACATACCGTTCAGCACTGTACGCGCGATTAATGCGAGGAAGTTTTCAGTACATTCTGTCTGGAAGGTTAGTAAGGTAATGTGATTTTAAACTTGTCTTAATTATCGATAATTTATCCAAGGATACGACGTCAGGCGGCAATGAATTAAAAATTTTAGGAATTAGGTAACGTAAACAACGCTCTCCATATTTATTCTCGGTAATAGGAACTACATATTTACCTTTACCTACCAGACGCGTACCCTTGTTATGCATGTACGGTATTTTATATTCGTTGTTAAAGTAGTACGCTAATGCCATCCGATAATTAAACATTGATTTCAAAGGCAATAAAGAGCAATTTTCGTACACGTTATGTATGTTTTTAGAGTTTTTTAGTATCTGTTTAGGACAAACAATTTTTATCAGAGAGTTCTGTTGATTAATTATAACATTAATAATTGATTCTGAGGCTTTCCCCCATGAGAGCAACGCGTATGACATAATAGATTCTGCCAGCGCAATATAGACTAGCCTTATCAAGTCATCAGACAAGACAGGTTTTAGTTTATACAACTGATAAGCGCATGAGCGGAGTTTTGCACAGAGGTAGTCCACGTGTTGCTTCCACGAGAACTCACGATCGATGTACACTCCCAAGTACATGTGGAATGCCACCGATTCAATTTGTTTATTACATCCACAATCAATGTCGGCTGCCCTCCTTACATTATGTAAACACTTATCCTCATGAAATATTAATATTATTTCGTCATTTCTACTTGAGTTTAATGGCATACAAATGTGAACAGTCTTGGTTTTTTGAACATTAATTACTAGTTCCCGATCGTGAGTCCAGCATTGTAGATTTCTAAAGTCAGTATTCATATTTTGTATTGCAATGCTTAATTGCCTGTGAACGGCTAGAAGTACGAGGTCGTCAGCATACATAAGTAATATGCACTTAATAACATACTTACTTACCAAATTAACGTATATAATATAAAATTGTGGACCTAGAATGGATCCTTGTGGTACCCCAGTTATAACACTTTTCGAAAAGCTATAAGTGTTCCCTATCTTCACCATGTATGTACGATTTTCTAAGTAACTGCGGAACCATTCTAATACTTTCCCTCGTATACCAATCTCCTCAAGGGATTCTAATAATTTACCGTGATTTATTGTGTCGAATGCTTTTGAAAAATCAACAAATGTAGCCACTGCATGCATATTGTTGTTTAAGGTATTGTTTATTAAATCCGAAAATTTTAGTAGTAGATTTTGGGTACTTTTTCCTTTTTGAAAACCATGCTGACTGTTAATTATTATTCCAAATTTGTGTAAGTAATTAGATAAACACTCTGATATATAGCGCTCCATTATTTTTTCTATAATGGAAAGCAAAGCAATCGGTCGATAATTTGAAAAAGATCGATGATCTCCTTTCTTGTATACTGGTCTTACAACGGATATTTTCATTTTGTATGGCACACGACCGTCTCTTATCGACAAGTTTATTAACTGAGCAATAACGGGGGCTAATTAATTACTTAAGTTCTTTACGTCTACCGCTCTTATCCCGTCGTACCCAGGCTGCTTATGCACATTTATATCCGAGATAATTCTTTTCACAGAATTTGCGTTTACAGGAGGTAGCCACATTGATTGCGAAGCAGCGTCAGTTTTAATGTGTTGTACACACGTCGTAGCACATATATGACGAATTGAGGCTACTTCATCTTTAAAACTGTCTGCAAATCTATTTGCGATGCTCTCATGAGTATACAATTTACCTAAATACTTGTCAACAACAGAATCGACTGAATCTTTCGTTTTGCGACCTGTGACTTGATTTATAGTTTGCCATACTTCTTTAATACCGGTACTATTTTTTATGGAATCGCGGATATGATTTTGTTTTGCTGCTACGATTTGCGAGTTTACATAATTCCTAAAAGCTGCATATTCCCTTCTATAAGTTTCTTTCGACGGATTTAACCCACTACAGTTTTTCCAGCGTTTAAATAAATTGTCTCTTTGCCTTGTCAACTGAATAATTTCTTTAGTAATCCATTGCCGCTGTACTCTCTTATGTTTAGTTTGTTGTTTTACACACCGAGACTTACAGTAGCATCTTTCAAATTCCCCGCACATCGCATAGTACAGTGTTGAACAATCGTCGATTGCTAACAGCTGATTCCAATTCACTGCTTTCAAATTATATAATAACAATCTTTCATTTATGGTAATTCTAGTTTCAATTTTATCCACCTCAACCGCTATATTGCGTCCAACCGAAGCAAGGATCATGTAGTGATCGGATACCTTAGTTGTGAAAACCGCAGAACTGATTTCTAATTTACATTTAGTTCTTATGTATGAGTGGTCAATACAACTACTAACAAGTTTCTCTAAACAAAAAGCTTCCCTAGTAGGCAAGTTAATACATTTCAAAAAACCATTTGAGGCAAGCAGATTTTCATAATTTTGTACAACTTTATCACAACAATCAAGAGTGTTAATATTTATATCTCCAAGTAACCACATATTATTCTCTTTATTATTGTTGACAATGCATTGTTCCAGTTCTAACATGAACTCATTTTTACTACAGTCTGGCGGTCTGTAAATACACAACAACTTAAATTCAGTCGCTTGATCCAGATCAACGGCTTGATTGGTTAAATGTGAAAGAAACCATTTTTCTGTTAGTATTAGTGTTTATTTTTAAGGTAAAAAATGGTCTAATGCCTGGATATATGGATAATAAGTTAACTAATGTCTCCCTAGTTCATAACTGTAACACTAGATATGCCAAGGAGGGAAAAGTTTTTCGTATTAATTGTAACAGTAAAAAATGGCTTAGCTCTATTTTCAACTCAGGGGCCATTATGTTTGATAAACTTCCTTTTAGTATTAAGCTGGCAAAAAATCCTGAAATGTTCAAGCACAAATGTACGAGCTGGGTAAGAGAACAGCGTGATATATAATACTGGTATATTTTTAAAATTAATTTAATGTTAGTTACGGTACTATAATTTTTGTAGTATATGCATTGTACCATGCAATGGGCATGGCCTTTCATTTTGTTATTTTGTTATTTTTGTAATTATTAATGTGTCTTCTGTCCCTTTTTTAGGGAATTTTATGTATTAATTGTTCAATACTGTATAACTGGCTACATAAGCTACTAAATAAAGACAATACAATACAATAAATGTTACACATAATTCCTTCGAATGAATCAAAATCCATTATTATATTACTAATTACATACTTTGATTTAATGCACAATAACAAACCACCACCACGTTTCCCAACTCTAGAATTACATATTGTTTCGTAACCTTCAATTACATAATTATGCTTATTGTCTTGCAAGCCTGTTTCGCTTAATAATATGAAATCTAATTGTTCTGTTTTGTTTTGCAAAATAACCATCAGCTCGTCCCAGTGTTTGGATATGGACCTAATGTTGATGTGACCCCCAATGAACCGCCCATTCCAATAATAATAATAATAATAATAATAATAATAATAATAATAATAATAATAATAATAATAATAATAATAATAATAATAATAATAATAATAATAAGATCATATCATTATGCAGTGTATACTATGAACAAGTACTAATAAGACAGTAACGACTGAAGTTGAACAAGGTACCTCATGGAAATACTTGACATTACATCTGTATTGTCCGTATAACATGTAAACACCGGCTTTGACCGAGATTGATGACTGTTTAAACTAGTAACATGTGATTAGTGAAGTTAAATAAGGTAGACACATGGAAATTACGGACATTACGTCCGTATAACATGTTAACGCCGGTTTTGACCGAGATTGTATGATTGTGATACCTTCAATAAAATAATAATAATAATAATAATAATAGTAATAATAATAATAATAATAACAATAACAATAATAATAAAAAAAATCTGTGTGAACCGTGTCTAAGAGTCACGTTAAAATTTGCTCCTTATTAAAAATGTAATTTTCATGATAGAAGGAAGAATCGGTCCCAGTTTTTGACATAGGGGTGTTCCATAAGATGTTTACTACGAGGGAAATTGAAGGAAAGTACTAGTTTGCATTTATATTTAAATAAATAATAGTTTAATTTAGTTTGCAGCGCATCCACCGTCTTCACTATTCATTTTTTCGTAATAAATATTATTATCATATGTTTTTTCTTATTATTTCATTATTTCATTTACTTTTATACTTGTGTGTACCACGAACATTGCCCAACATTTCCAAAGTGAAACATATACCTCACACGTGCACATTCGACATAATGATGCGTTATTCTCCAAAAACTGTATGCGTAGGCGCTCTAGCGGATGTGCGTAAACCGATATAACAAAGGGTGGCCTTGGCAGGACTCGGCCACGAGCGAACTGATTTCACAATTCAGGATGTGCGTGCGCACCCAGTAACATTCCTTTGTACGCGTCTTCTGAACACACAAAGAAGAGGCATCGCCACTCGAACACTGTCTTTCAACCGGAGTGGACGTACTCGCGTCTTCGGTTCCTCAGGGAACAACGGGCATGGCTAGGTCGACTACATCACCCATCGGCGAGACCTAGCCTGCCTCCTTTTTAAGACAACAACACCAACAACAGCTTCATATAAACCACTGAACTTCATCTAGACACCAATCAGCAGATCTTCGAATCAAGTAGCTGCCGAGTAACAATGGGGGACGCTTCATTGTTCCGGGACTACTAGTCATCAACCATTAACCACCGTCAACCGTCAGTCGTCAACCGTCAACAACCGTAACGTATTACTTGCGTGTGCACATAAACTCACTAAAGGCCTAAAAACTTATCAAAAAGAGCTCTCGAACATTTATTTACATAATCACATTTCAATACTTTGCATATTTTGTTCATTGTTTATGTCATTTTTCTGTACAATACACAAGTGCATTTAACCTTATATCATATGTTACATTTAACCTAGTTCCTGAAGGTCATTCACCCTCATTCATCACCCTCCTTTTTACTTTTTGGATTTTTATTACACCTTTTTTTTTTTTTTTTTGTCCTGTGCAGAGTTACATTAATTAATAATGAAGAGGGTGGAGAAAGAAGCGTGTCTCTACTGGTTGACCAGATCCAGCATGATGGCATGATAGCCAAATGTGGGCATTTGAGAAGAAGATAAATTCATTCTGCTGACTTGAGCTAGTCAAGCTACTCCAAGTATGGGTTGGCGCCCTGAGCCCACTTGTCGGGGGGTTTTGCTACAAGTTTTAAGTGGTTGTTCCGAGATAGTCGGGACTCCGTTTTGTTAACATAGGAACAAATGAAGGTAGATAATTTTGGCAGACAAATTAGGTCAATATGGGCGTAGATTTAGTTCATATTATTCATTACACATAATTTACCAAGATTATATGATTACAGTTAGATGTATTAGCTGTTGTACGTAAGCACTTTTCAATCTTTTCAGAATTGAGGGGACTTTTCGTCTTTGAAATCTGAGAAGTAATTGGAAATTTACGAGATGGCAGTCCACAAATTTGCCGCTTACAGCGCGCGCGGTTCTGGAGTTCGACGAGACCTCACCAGGGGAATCGCGAGAGGACTCATATCAAGGACGTTGAAGGGAAATAATAGTGGACTTTCGATCAAACTGGGAAGTGTATCGACTGAGTGCATTGACTTTTCGAAACAACAAAACGAACTTTGACAGCTGTTATAGAAAATAATTTTGACAGAACATGACGTGAACATTAACATACCGAAGAACATATATAACTAGTTTAAACTTATGAGAGTGAATCCTTCGAGACAACATCCATCCTGACATGGTGTTCGTGGTTTTCCATTGTCCATAGAGTAGAATTACTAGGATGGCATCGAGAAATCGGCCACGACCGTACACACAGTAACACCAAATACCTTAGTATAGTCCTCCCAACGAAACTATTCTCATGCTTTCATCACAGGCCATGTCCAGAATGGCAACTTAACTTGTCATTCCTCCGTGTGCTTGATGGAAGATTGCGTCGGATTGTCTCGTGAGTTGGCCAACTTGTCAGACGTTGATAAATGGTAATTCTCTCATTTGTGTAAGTTGCTATTAATAATAATACACGACGAATATTTTTAAAAATTAAATACAAATATAAGTTTGTAGTAACAAAACCAATAAATCCTGTTTGAAGAGAAGTGATAATTGAAAATAGATCACGGGAACCCAGCCATTTACAGCTTTCGATACCAAGAAATGGCGGAAACGCCGATGTTTAAACAACTGATTTCATAAAACTAAAGTAGGGCGGCTATACCTTTACAGTTTAGACCTACCTCTAGAACACAGTGGAATATTAGAATAAATACTTGCTGCGAGTAGTTACTTTATCGATCTACTCAGTAAAGTGTGAATTTTGATACATTTTGACAGGCTTTCAATAAAAACAAAAGACTGCCAATGTTGCTCACAGCTTGCTGGATTTTGATAGTTCCTGTGAACTTTTTCGAATTCTCGAACTCTCATTGGCTACACAACAAGGTCTACTTGATCTCCACCTAGCGCAGGCTCGTCGAACTCCCGAGTTCGACAAGCCTCCGCCAGGAAAGTTACGTGATTGCAGTGCAGGAGCTGCTAATTTCGTCGTGCGCCATCTTAGTATTCGGCAATAGTACGCGCATGAGCACAGGCAGTAAACCGTCCGCGGAAGTTTATTTCGAGGCCTCAGGGGTTATGACGAAAGCATGAGAATAGTTTCGTTGGGAGGACTATAACCAGCTGCGCTGCTGGAATTAGTAAGGTATTTGGTAACACAATGCAAAGAAGACCCACACAAAAGGTTCGTTTTTTGCCCTGCATAGCTTTCCGGCACCTACATGTTATTTTGTCTCCGTGCAGGTTACACTGCTCGCGTTATTTTGTCCAGTGGACGTAGCACCGGCTACCGAGCTGGTGTGGCAGTGCAGTGTAAGGAAATCTGGTGGTAACTTGAATTAAGATGTGGTTGTTATTGAATAATTATTTAGTTGAGATCTGATGTTATACATTTCAAACCATTGTGAAAGACTTAATCAAATCTAAATATTATTTCACACATCAGCCGTTGCTACACCGGAGCGTTTTTTGTCTTCCTTCAGTGCAACCTGCATGCCTTGCACTATTGCGTATTTCCGGCCTGCACCGTAAAGCTGCACCGCAAGAAAGTGCAGGACAAAAAAACAAACCTGAAGACAACGCAAATAAGATCATATCATTATGCAGTGTATACTATGAACAAGTACTAATAAGACAGTAACGACTGAAGTTGAACAAGGTACCTCATGGAAATACTTGACATTACATCTGTATTGTCCGTATAACATGTAAACACCGGCTTTGACCGAGATTGATGACTGTTTAAATTTTAAACTAGTAACATGTGATTAATGAAGTTAAATAAGGTAGACACATGGAAATACTTGACATTACGTCCGTATAACATATTAACGCCGGTTTTGACCGAGATTGTATGATTGTGATACATTCAATACAATAATAATAATAATAATAATAATAATAATAATAATAATAATAATAATAATAATAATAATAATAATGATAATAATAATAATAATAATAATAATAATAATAATAATAATAATAATAATAATAATAATAATAATAATAATAATAATAATAATAATAATAATAATAATAATAATAATAATAATTATAATAATAATAATAATAATAATAATAATAATAATAATAATAATAATAATAATAGTAATAATAATAATAATAATAAAGTCGTGTTACAGCAAGAAGTAAGATGCTGGCGTCATAGTTGATTTGGCCTATTAGCAAATTAGTAACAGTCCGCGCCTTCTCACGCCTTGGTTGTGCGCGGGACTACTTCTTTACACATGCTCACCGCCTACTAGACGTGACAACGCATCACGCCAAGGTCTACTTGATCTCCGCCAGGCGGAGATCAAGTAGACCTTGCATTACGCGATTTTACAATAACAAGCGGTGGTATTATCAAATGCATATCAAATGGACTTGGTAGGCCTAGTAGGCTTGTCATAGCCTAGGGCCAGGGGTGGCGATTTACGATTGCCAGCAATTTGTAATAGGCACGCCTATTCACACCAAAAGGTGTAAAAAACAAAGAGCAGGTTTGTCTTTACATTTATTACCGTCAATATGCAATATAACCTACTTACCCTATTATTATTCGATTTTCAAAGATGTTTTCTTATCGTCAACCCAACACATTGAGCCGCCATTTAACGTTTTCACACCGACTTGCCGGCTTGTTCGTTCTTCCTTCACCACGCCATTAGACCACGCCTCTTGGGAGGTATGTTTTGGGGCTACTTACTTTGTGCGTTTAGTTTAAAGATTGTAATAATCAAGTTTTTGATAAAGTCACATGTAGAATAAAAAATAAGAAATTAACGAACTTCGAACGTTAATTATAAACCTTCCAAGTTACGAAAAAAACTAAATTTCCTGTACAAAGCTATGACGTAACTCATTACGTGTTTGTCGTTTGCTGCAACCAACTTAACGGAACCGAATTGTTCTTAATAATCGGGAAGAAACGTCAGTGATTCGTGCTTCTTAAGTTGTAAACGAATTCTGTGTCGTCACAACAGCATATTACTTCTTGGTGTAACACGACTTTAATAGTAATAATAATAATAATAATAATAATAATAATAATAATAATAATAATAATAATAATAATAATAATAATAATAATAATAATAATAATAATAATAATAATAATAATAATAATAATAATAGGTAACGGTGCGGACGTAAAGTGTTTTAATTGCAATACAATGGGACACATTTCAAGAGATTGCATGGAGGCACGACGCCCATTTAAATGTATCGAATGTGGGATGGAAGGCCACACGAAGAAATACTGTAATAATAAGCAACCCAAGTCAGTAAGTCTTATAACGTTGGACGACCAAGGAAGTAGCCCTTCAAAGTATGTGAAAACGGCTAAAATTGAAAACTACGAGCTACAAGCCCTGATTGATCCCGGAAGCTCAACGTGTACCATTCAAGCATCAGCAGCCATCCGCTGCCAGTTGAAGATTCAACCAACAACGTCAACGCTTGTCGGATTTGGAATCGCAGACAACCTCACGAAGCCGATAGGACAATCAATTGTTAAAGTTGAAATAGATGGAATCGTCGGCGAAGAAGTTGGAGTTCTTGTTGTTCCAGACCAGGCGCAACCAACGGAAATGTTAATAGGTAGGACCTGGTTGGATCAACCAACAATTGCTTACGCGAGAATTGATGAACAATTTATAATAGGCTACCGTACCGAAGAACCGTTCTCGACCATGACGGTAGACTTGTCAAATCGAGTTAATTTACGACCAGTCGCGAGTAAAGTTGTACTTGCGGCAAATTCTATGAACTTTCTACAAGTACGGTCGGAATTGACGCAAGACTTTACCATGGTTTGCGACCAAGACGATTTTCATCAAGTGTTTTCTATTATCGGAGGTCAAACGATTGTACCAATTATGAACAGCAGCGACAAGGAAATAACTCTAACCGACAAAAGTTTTGTGGCGCGAGGCCGAGTTATTGAAAACTGTACGACTACGAACAACATTTTGCACGACGAGGGCAAGCGTCTGCCGTTTCGTCCTATCGACCTTGAAGATCTAAATATCGATTGCAGTGTCAGTCAGCTACAAGCTACCGAGTTACTGGAATTGGTGAACGAGTACAGAGACTGCTTCTCTCTGACATTAGAAGAGTTAGGGTGTACCAACTTAGCGACCATGCAGATTGTCGAAGAACCCGGAAGTAAACCAGTTGCCAGTCGCCCTTACAAAACGAACGCAGCCGAGCGCGAGACGATACGCGGAATTGTAAAAGAATGGAAGGAGGCAGGTGTTGTGACAGAAACTACATCGCCCTATGCAAGACCGGTACTTCTTGTCAAGAAGAAGACGGGAGAACAACGCTTGTATTTGTATTTGTTAGTTTATGATTTGCCTATGTAACGTCAGTATTTTTATTATCGAGGCCGATAATAATTGCAGAATGGCCGAATGTTAGAAATACATATTTAAGATTTGAAATCGCCAAGGCGCTGAGCGGGTCAACAATAGTAACGACGCGGAGACGGTTGTTATCTATGGCCTAGTGGGTCTGAACGACTGTCAGCTTCTATAAAAAATAAAGAAATATCGTAACCATCGTGTATTTGAGAGTTAAATTGTACCTGAAACGTAATCCTGACTGAGTGTATTATATTTTAAGTGAATCAAAGTTTCTTTTTAACAGAACCAAGCTTTCAACAAGAAGAGAAACATTCACGTTAGCTATATTGATTACAAGAAAGCGTATGATTCGTCACCACATTCGTGGCTAATACAGATACTGGAAATTTATAAAGTAAACCCATTGATAGTCAACTTTTTGCGGACAGCGATGACGAGTTGGAAAACAACATTAAAGTTAAACGTAGGCAAAGAGCAGATATGTACTGACCCAGTAAACATCCGACGAGGTATTTTTCAAGGTGACTCGTTTAGTGCGTTATGGTTTTGTCTTTCATTAAAACCATTATCTCATATACTAAACAAATCTTCACATGGTTTCAAGATAAAGGACGGTAATACGGTTTGCCACACACTTTCACATCTATTCTACATGGACGATCTCAAGCTAATGCTTTAAATGCGACACACATGACGAATCTTCTTAACTCAACGTTAGAATTCAGTAGAGATATATGTATGGATTTTGGAATTGATAAATGTAAGTCACTTCATGTCATCAAAGGAAAGATTACAAAATAAGAAGAGTTTGAAATTGACGAAGACAACCGGATTGGAGTAATGGACGAAGAAGACATATACAAATATCAAGGATTTGCGCAGTCTAAACGAATTGATCATAAACTGATGAAAAGTAAACTAATTTCTGCATACAAGAAACGAATAGGATCCATTTTAAAAACACAATTGAATGGTAAAAACAAGATCAAAGCAATTAACACTTATGCTATACCAGTACTGACATATTCATTTGGAATTATTAACTGGACACAGACAGAACTTCATGCCCTAGAAATTCTCACCCGCACAACATTCACCAAATACAGAAGTCATCACCCTAAGTCAGCAATAGAACAAGTGACTCTACCTAGAGAAAAAGGGGGAAGAGGCTTGATTGATTTAAACAATTTATATTATAAACAAATTGAAATTCTGAGAAAGTACTTTTATACAAAATGCCCACATTCACAACTTCATAGAGCTATAGTATCGGCAGACAAGTCGCTTTCTCCCCTCAATTTAAATGACGGAAATTTAAACTTGCTTCAAAAACTAAATTCTGACACAGCAAAAGAGATCAGAATATCAGAAAAGACGTTACATGGCAGACATTATAAAGAACTTCTTAAGGATAACGTCGATAGGGTAGCATCAAACAAATGGTTAACGTCCGGGGACATTTTCAGCGAAACAGAGGGATTTATGATCGCTATTCAAGATAAAGTAACCAAGACTAACAATTACAAAAAATACATACTGAAAGACGTCACAGTGGAAGATAAATGTAGAAAATGTAATTTGAACGGCGAAACAATTGAACATATCGTATCTGGGTGCAAAATGCTTTGTCAAACAGATTATCTTCATAGGCATAACCAAGTTGCAAACATTGTACATCAAAAATTAGCCATGAAGCATAAACTTATAAACACAACCACTGCGTATTACAAATACAAGCCTGAAAAGGTATTAGATAGTAAAGACTACAAATTATATTACGACCGGGCAGTTATTACAGACCAAACCATACATCACAATAGACCGGATATTATATTTATTGACAAGAAGAAACAAGAAACGATTTTAATTGATGTTGCCGTCCCTTTATGCCACAATGTAGAGACAACTTGGCGGGAAAAGATAAACAGATATAAGGAATTATCTATTGAAATTAAAAGGTTGTGGAAGCAGAATAATGTAACTGTTATACCGTTAATTATATCAGCAAATGGCATTGTTCCACGTAAACTCCATGACAGTATTAAACTAATTGGTCTCCAACCGAACATATACATCGAGATGCAAAAAGCAATTATTTTGAACACGTGTAGGATAGTGCTGAAATTTTTGAACTAAGAAGAATGAAGACTTCAAGAAGTTCTCCATCCCGATGGTGGTTTTCGTGGTTTCCACCGTACAAAGAGCGAATGCTGGGATGAGTACAAATCGGCCACGACCGTACATCGCATCCACAGTTTGGTTTGGAAAAAATAATGTGGACAATGATATATTAAGTACTTCTAAGTAGATTTTAATAAGGTAAACACATGGAAATACTTGACATTTGTGTCCGTACAACATATTTATGCCGGTTTTGACCGAGTTTGTATGTATTGCAACAATAAAATAATAATAATAATAATAATAATAATAATAATAATAATAATAATAATAATAATAATAATAATAAAAATAATAATAATAATAATAATAATAATAATAATAATAAGACTTCAAGAAGTTCTCCATCCCGATGGTGGTTTTCGTGGTTTCCACCGTACAAAGAGCGAATGCTGGGATCAGTACAAATCGGCCACGACCGTACATAGCATCCACAGTTCGGTTTGAAAAAATAATGTGGACAATGATATATTAAGTAGTTCTAAGTAGATTTTGATAAGGTAAACACATGGAAATACTTGACATTCTTTGTGCTCTTCCCCAGGACCACCTGGAGACTCCCCTGGTATTCTCTAACGATGATCAGACTCTGAAAATTCTCGGATTCTTGTGGAACCCTCGCTCTGATTGCTTCAGTTTTCACACTCTACCTTTCGAAGGTTGTGTCACCAAACGTTCCATACTCTCCTACATTGCGCGCATATTCGACCCTCTCGGGTTTCTCACCCCTTTCCTCTCCTGGATGAAGGTGTTCATGCAGAATCTCTGGCTCTTGCGCGTGGAGTGGGACGAATCACTTCCGGAGTCGCTTTCTCAGACTTAAATCACTGCCATCGAAAGCGTGTCCAAGTTGAGTGATGTCAGTGTTCCGCGCCTCCTTGTTTTGAGTGACGCCACCTATCGGCTTGTGGGGTTTTGTGACGCCTCCGAGAAGGCCTATGCTGCCACTCTCTATTTGCACGTTGAGACGTGCTCGCAATCTCATGTCAGACTGTTGAGAGGCAGGAGCAAGGTCGCCCGTCAAGCTTTTCACTGTCCCTAAACTGGAGCTCAGTGGCGCATTGTTATTGTCTCGGGTGTTGAAAGATGCCCTGCCCGCTCTCGAGTCCTTGCACATAGAAACAGTGTTGCTCTAAACCGATTCCACTATCGTACTTGCCTGGCTCTCTACCCCCCCCCCACATCAGCTTAAGACTTTCTTCGCCAATCGAGTGGTTGAAATTCTCGAGACCACTTCTCCTCTTAACTGGTCTCACGTTCGTTCCGAAGAGAACCCTGCCGACTGTGCCTCTCGGGGACTTCTCCCCTTGGACTTGTTGAACCATCCCATATGGTTCTCTGGTCCCCCGTTCATGCGTTCGCCCCCCTTTACGTGGCCTCGCTCGGTCCCCTCGCGTGAACCTAGCCACGAGGTGCCTGAGCTGAAAGCGTCTACCACAGTTCTGATCAGTCTGGATCCCGTTGTTGACCCCCTCTAGTTAAGCTGCAAAGCTTCTCCTCGCTCGTCAAAGCCAAGCGCGTGTTTGGTCACGTGGTACGCTTTTCCCGCATTTTGCTTGCTCGCCGAAGTCAGCTTGCTTCCCCCACTGGTCCCCTGCTCCCGTAAGAACTTGAGGACGCGATGCGTTTGTTCGTACGCATCACTCAACGACATTATTTCGCCAATGAGTTCAAGCAATTGGCGAAACACTCGCCCGTGTCTCACCGCATCGCCCCCCTCAAACCCTTCATTGACTCCCATGGGTTTCTCAGGGTGGGCGGCAAACTTCACTACTCTTCACTTCCCGAAGACGCACGTCATCCGCTCTTGCTTCCCAAAGAAGCTCATCTGTCCGCACTCTTGTGTGATGCTTTCCATCTCACGTCATTGCACTCTGGCCCTCGCACTGTGCAAGCTCTCATTCAGCAGATGTATTAGATTGTTGCTTTACGTGGTTTATTGCGGCAACGCATTCGACGTTGCTTAACCTGTTTCAAATTCCGCGCCAAGCCTGTTCAGCCAATCATGGCTGAGCTGCCTGAACCTCGCGCTAAGCCTTCACGCGCTTTCCTCAACGTAGGCACTGACTACGCTGGCCCTTTCTCCGTGAAGACGAGTCCCCGCCGTAACGCCCCCATCGTCAAGGGTTACTTGTGCCTGTTCATCTGCATGGCCACTAAGACTATTCACCTAGAGTTGGTCTCGGACTTATCCACTGAAGCCTTCCTGGCATGTTTTGATCGGTTTCTCACTCGTCGTGGCCTCCCCGCTCATATTTATTCCAACTGTGGTCGTAATTACGTAGGTGCTGCCCGTACGCTCCGCGAGATACACGATTCTCTCACCTCAGCTGAAACTACTATCGCTGACAAGCTCGCTCTACGTAATGTTCAGTGGCATTTCAACCCCCCTTACGCCCCTAATTTCGGTGGCCTATGGGAAGCTGGAGTGAAGTCCGCCAAACTGCTTCTGCATAGATTAATTAAGGATTCCTCCCTTAATTTCGAGGAGTATTCTACCCTGTTTGTACGTATTGAAGCCGTGTTGAACAGTCGACCTCTTTGTGCCACTTCGTTCGACCCCCTGGAAGGCCCTGATTACCTTTCCCCCGCCCACTTGTTGATTGGCACCTCACTTCTCGCACCTCCTGAAACAGCTATCGCCGAGTCCACTTCTCACCTTTCTCGTTGGCATCAGGTCCGTCAGCTGCATCAATCCTGCTGGACGCGTTGGTCCAGAGAGTACCTGCATACGCAAATGCAGCGCGGGAAGTGGGTGCGCGCGTGTCCTAATCTCCAGGTCGGTGACGTCGTCTTCGTGTTGGAACCCGCCACTACCCCTTTATCTTGGCCTATTGGCAGGGTGGTTCAGGTATGCCCTGGTAACGACAACCTCGTCCGAGTCGCGTCCGTTCGCACGTCTAAAGGAGTGTTCACCCGACCGGTGAACAAGTTAGTTACCCTCCCCTCTCTTTAGTCGTTCGTTTCGGAGTGATGTTAGATTAAGATTTGTAGTTCATAGTTTGTTATTTCTCATTGTCCTATCTAAAATTGGTCTATTTTAGGTGGGCGGTATGTTCGCGCCGTTTATTCGACGCTGGGATTTTGTATTTTCGTGGTGTTGGTTTACCTGCCTATTATTTCATGTGTAATAAAGCGGACTCGGGCTCGAACCCTGCTCGGAAAGTCTCAAGCAAATGGCCGTACTAACAACGGGTTTCACACCACAAGGGCTCCACTAACCCTTAAGATTCGAATTTTGGTCCACTCTATCAACTATGGTAGCATGGAAGGGCGGTTCGTGGAACAATCCTTCAGGGTAGCAACTATTAACGTAAACATCATAAATCAAGTTTAATAACAACATAAAATGCACTATGTTCTACAATAATTCATAGCTTGCCTGGATGTTATGGAATTTCTATGTTCAGGCCAACAGTAACTTATTTACTAGATTAAATTTCTTTATAGCCCATCACCATATTTTGTAGTTTTTAACAAAATGAAAATTAACTTGAACTTAAGATTGCACAAGGATTACTGTACCAAAACTTACATGATTTCTCTCCTGTCCTGTACTCCCTGTTCTGTTCTCAACTCAACTCTTGACTTCTTGACTCTTTTGTTTGTGCTTTAAGGGGTTTTTATATGAATTTTCAAGGCTACTTTTTTGGAAGAGTTGCGTAAGGGTTTTTCCTCTAATACTGCGTAATTTTGATAACATTAATTCTATTGGTTGTGGCTAATGGGTGCTACCGTGCGTGGTTCCTATTGGCTTTGGTCAAGCGTGGAGGTGTGATTTTCTCAAGGCTACTGACTCTAAACTTAACTTTTTCTTTGAAACTTATTAAAAACTCATTTACGCAATAATGTGTTTTCGACAATTTTTCTCTGAAACTCATTTGTGTCTAATGTGTTTACTTCTTTTAGTACAGGTGCACTGAAGGTGCCTTGAAACTTTTCTCTGAAATTCATTAGTAGATAATGTGTTTACTTCTTTTAGTACAGGTGCACTGAAGGAGCGAACGTTCGAGATGCAATAAAATATGATCCACTAAAACTGATTCTTAAATAATAATATGCAAGTACATTTCTATTAACTTAATTCCTATACCTTTCAATATCTGTATCAGTCCTTTTTCTTCAGTTCTTTTATATCATTACTTTTATATAAATCATTTAGTCTATTACATAACTCCCTCCTCTCCTGAAAAGTATTCTTCATTCCTCAAATGAAGATACTTTTACTACTACAGAAAAAAACACTTCACACACGGTATCACTGTTTCACACTAATTTGTAACTTGTAGGTTGCTTCAACGTTAGAACAAAAGGGAGTCCAAATTATGCACGGGAATCCCATTGGTACTGCAAGTCAGGTGGGCCGATGAGAAGCGGTGTCCAAAAGTCTGTTTCGTCCTCCGGGTGGATACCGTAGTGTAGCTCGTACTGGTTACTGAGGTCAATGTATTTCAGCCGATAGTCGATTTCTTTCCATGATGGGAAGAAGTCGTTCGGGTCGAAAGGTAGCCGATCACGGAAAATTGTTTCAATGACAATTCGAAGAGCTTGGAGTTGAGCGAAAGAGTGTATACGTGTAGCTATATCTCGCAGAGTTTCATAGGATGGTTCTGGATTTGCCGCTTGGTAAATATCGATAGGTGTTGGTGTCGGAGATTCAGTCAGGAAACCGGGGGGTAGGGGTGGCGAAACTGTTGGATCAGTAACTGGTGAAAAGGGGGTGGATGGCAGGGGCGCCGACTATATGGGTGCTCAGGGGCTAAAGCACCCATCGGATTGTTTGGAGGGGTGCGCAGCACCCCTCCAAATATCCAACTAAAAGAAAACTTATGCATATATATCCGAGTTTTGAGGTCTCAATTTAAAAAAAAAAAAAATGTTACGATAATGTTTCTATTTTCATCTTGGATACAATCAATGTGATTAAATTAATGTTTTTTTGGCATTATTATATATATGTATACATATATTGAAAATGCATTATTTTGGCATTGCATTCAAGCCACTTTTTTTCTAGAACGCACCAAACAATCTAAAAACGGAGTTTAAAAATTTTCGCCTGCGGCGCTATTATTGGGGGCTCTGCCCCCCAACCCCCGTGCTTAGTCCCTTTTCTGTTAAGTTGAGCACCCCTCGGAATTTGGAAAACCCGGCGCCCCTGGTGGATGGCATTGCGGCTAACGACTCAAGCACCCACTTTTCAGTTGGAAGAAACGGATCGGGATGGACAAAATCCGAACTTAATGCAGGGTGCCAGTTCAGGGGTGGCTCGGCTGCTGGTAGTTCATAGGCACTCACGGTGTTAGCCGTCTTTGGTTGGTTCGTAATCGTGACGTATATGTTGTCTCGAGTGCAGCCTGGTCTATCTTGAGCGTTGTCGGGTGCGGTCGGTCGATGTCCTGCAGGTGCGGCGCGGTCGTTGTCGTTGCGGATGGGTAGTCGGTCGTTGGCAGGTGCAACTCGTTGAACATTTCTCGGGTCGGTTGTCTGGGTGCTCCGGTCACGTCCCCATAAGGCACATGACGAAGGCTGAGGCCGGCCGCTACCGTCCTGGGTAGTTTCCTGTCCGTCGAACTGTGGATAGAAATCATTATCTCGGGGATCATCCCCGAGACACACTGTTACGCTTGGATTAGACATGACCGCAATAACTTAATGTCACGAGATATTTTACTCGAACAGAAGAGTGGAACTGAGACTTACCTAAAATCGTAAGACCTTATATTAAGACGTCCAACAAAACAGTGTAGTAAGGTGGGGAAATGTGGTAAACAGGGCTATAGCTGTGAGTACCTACTCCCCTCGTTCCTGGTATACCTTAATGACTGTTATTTGAAATGAAAATGCTAACTCGCAACTAATCAAATGCGTTTCAAGTTACTTAATTACAAAAATTGCTAACGGGGTGAGTAAATACTGCATCAAGTCTGGGACTAAGGTTGTTTAGGTGAGCATTAATTAACGTTTTCAAAACAAACAAAATCTGTAGTTTATTAAAAAAAATTCAATATCCATGCGCCGGGCCTCTCCTGCTTCTCAAGCCAATCCAAAGGTGACGCCTATCTCTTCCCACGTCGCCCATTCCTCCTCCGCGACCTCGAGCCACCGCTCGGGATCCCAGAAGTCCCATTCCTCGGGCTCGGGGTCCCGCAGCGGATCGTCGAAGCCCGGATACAGGCTACTCCAGTAAATTGTTAGCTGGCGGAACAAGTCAAATGCGTCGTACTGGGGGCTTCCCTGATATCCCTTGTCCATTCTATAGTGAAAGAAAATAAATGGTAGTTCTGATGGTTGCTTTCCCGCTTCATTGTCCTTAGTCTCAATTTAGTATAATTATCTGTATGGTACTTACTCGTTGCGCTGGGTTTCGAGGTAGTTGTATTCAGTTTTCGAAAATGGTGTCTGTGTCATGGAGTCCCGAACCTCCTGTTTTATACCTGTGTATGTATCTAGTAATTTGTTTACGCGTTCCTTCCTTAGAAATGGGGGTAATATTACACTCATTTACTATGGTCAACATGCTACTTAAAGTTAATTAGAGGTAATGATATTTTCCGATCCTCGTATCATCGTTATGTTTATCAACATGGACATGTTCTTATTACTGGGAACTCTTGATTTTCTCCTCGCGCCTCCTTTACCATCTTTACCATGTATATATTTTTATTTTTTTTTTTTTTTTTTCATCATACCTTCCGACTCTACCCTTTGGATCCGCCTCAATGTAATGGTTAGCCGTTCATCCTTGCAACCGTTTAAGGCGTGCCAGAGGTGTGCATTCACACTGAACATTTACAAGCATTTACTGCCTTGCCAGGGATGAAACAAGATTAAAAAGAGCCTTCACCATATGAAGATAGAAACAACACTCACTCTAGGAAGATATTGTGTTAAGAGCACAGAGTAGAGGTCTAGCTGAGGTCAGGGTAAAGAGTGCGCTCGGCCGGCTTCAACTGTTCAAGTTCCATGTCAGTGGCTTCCGGTGCCGAAACTTTGACCACATTAAAGGGTTCGGAAATTACCATGGTTCGGGTATGCATGTGTTGTTGCTTATATTTCTTATATTTTTGAATTAGGTACTTCCTCTTATATATCGTGAGTCCTAGTACGATTAGCAATACAGCTCCTATTCCTGATGTAATATGGTAAGGTAAGTGTTCCCCTCTTAACTGGTACCAACGGGGCCGTACGCCAGCTAACCGTTTTAGCCACTCCGTGTATGGTACTTTTAGAGGTGGTATCCTTTCTGACTTAATGGAGGTAAGGATTTGGTCTATTTCGTCTGGATTCCCCATAACGGACGTTTTTGAACCGAGGTGCACTTGTGTCATTGCCAACAATCCTTCGACTGGTGGGATGTGGATATCGAGAATAGTGTCGTTAAGCACGGTTATCATTGAATAATGCGGTAACCGCATAAACTCAGCGTTTTGTATGTAACAGTTACTAGGAATGCTTATTTCTCCTGTACCCGATACCACTTGTTGTTTTGTTATTTCTGTCGGCGCACGCGATTTTGATTGACACTGGTATAGTATAAGAGTGGTACTGGCGCTATATATCCAAGTATTTGTATTCTTGTTTCTATAAAAATGCGGTTTACTTTCTATGATTACCGTTTTTTCACATAATTTTTGGGCATAACCACTATCTCCCAAGAAAGGCCGATAAACATGATTTTTTATTATGCTTATATATTGTTGAAAGGGGGGGACAAGTACGAATGAGGCCAGTTGTGCATTCATCTACGTCTTGAACTGTTAATTCTACATACAGTTGTCGGTCGGGGGTTATGGCAAAATAAGGATAAGGTGGGTAGATTACTACAGCTGCCGTTTGGTTGTCAATGCGTACAGGCAAGGGTATTGCCTGGTACAATTCGAAATATCTATTCGGGGCTTTTAAAGGGATGTCTATGTACACCCTTATCTTTGTATTAAAAGATGCTGCATGCACTGTAACAGTACTGAAATACAGATACATTTCGTCTAGCCTTAGGTTTGTAAGTAGCTGTAAGTCTATTGGTAAGCTTGGTTGAATAGTAGTAAGGATATTTTATAATTTCCGCGGAGTCAAAAAATAGGTATGCAGTTTCCCCGAGGCTATGTCTGATATGGCCTCTTTTAACTGATCAATTTCCCGATCAATGTCAACAATTGTAGCTTCAAAACTGCGTAAGACGGAAGTTATAGTGTATGTGTATCCTATGATAGTCTGAAACGTGTTGTTGTCATACTTGAGTTGATTTTCCAATTCCTTCACTTTCTTGTTTACTGTTCCTATTACTTCATCTAACTTACGTATGTCCTCGGTGTTATGTTCAATTCGCCTGGCCCCTTCTTTAATAAATGACACTTGTCCAGCCAATATGTGCCTCAGTTCCTGCTCGTTCTGTTCCAGTAATGCAAATCGAAGTTAATGTTTTTTAAATCATTTGCGTCCATTGTTCCGAAAAAAAATCGCATAACGTTCCCTACTCCATCTATAAGAGATCGCCGGACCCTATGATCTCGTGCAGTAATTGTATCGTGTTTTACGTTCACTTGCTCTAATGCTTTATTCCCCTTTCTTATCAAATATTTAGCTTCATTCTCTATCATACCCTTTAAATTATCCGCAAATCCTGTGTAAGCTATTGGAGTGTGTACAACATTGAAATCCTCTATACTTGCCACCTTATCAATGTAAGTATTGATAAGTTTGGAGTATGTAGCCAAGTCGACGTCGATTCCAAGCGTCCACTTGTCTCCGGTTAGTAGCAGTGTCGATTCCGGAAGGAAAATCAATCCTTTGGCATAGCTTTTCTCTTGACAAACTGCCGCTGATAGAAATACACTTAACCAAAGTGTTATCAGCCTCAATTTATTCCTGTAACAAATATTAGTTACTTCTGTTTCTATATCTATTGTGTTTTATGATCTCCACATTCATTTAGTTCTGCCCTCTTTTTTTTTTTTTTTTTTATAGGTTAGCCTACCTTTTGGCATACTACTACTCTACACATATCATATTGTGTATGTTTCAAAGGCTCGCGGCCTTCTCGTGATTTATTTTGCTGTAACATAACTACTTGTTATTCATTAATGTCTAATTAGGGCCCTACTTCGTATTTCCTAATTCTAATATTGTTTTTCTCGAGATTCCTCTAGGTGGCTTTCGCTGTCATAATATTCCCTAACTACTTGTTATTCTTACGAGATCTCGAATCTTACTTCCTATATCCGATTCTCGAGTTGCTTTTCTCAAGGAGCGACCTTGAAGGAATGACAGCTCATTCACGAACTTGAGATTATTCCATATAACCCTTCCATTCATGAATGCCCGGTTCCATGACAACTTGTTTACTCTAAATGCCTTAAAGTCGATCGATGAAGTGAACTACCGATTCAATACAACAACTAAACTATTCAAATTAAATGGACATGAAAAAATACTTTTTTTTATTCTAAATTATGAATTTCAAGAATTATTACATGTGAGTAGCATTTAATACTGAACGTCTTGAAATAATATATATTTTTTTATTAATAAAGTATATTTATAGTTTCTAATTTGAGTAGTTTTGAGGTAAAATTGACACACCAGCGCAAATATCTCGAAAACGGATCGCGTTCGATCATCCTTTTCAAACGGATTCATGTTAGTCATGAAGTTATCTACATTTAGGACGAAAATTTGTTACAATATATTACTTTTTGAAAGGTGCTACGCAAAGTTATACGATTGAAAGTGTAGGTTTTTGTTCAGTTACAATGTAAAACATAGGGAATTCCAACGCATTTCAACACTCAATAAATAAAAAACTAATTGCGGTAGGTGCATATTTTTTTCTACAATATTCACAAGCTAAATCTCAACTTGCAGTACATACAATTTGAATGATTTATATTACATGTGCAGTTATCATCGATCGACTTTAATTCTATTTCCCTATTTATTCATACATAACCTAATGTGACACGTTATTTGTATACTTGTACTTGCTACCATACCATTATCTATAAAATGTTATTAACTTTATTCATATATTTATTTATGTTCAAATACCAACTTGTTTTAATCTGTCATGACACTAACCCTAAAAAAAACGACTACAGTATTTGTAGCTTGCCTATTTGCCTCTTACATTTTCCCTTTCTCTTTCAACGTGTTCTAGAATACTCGGCGGGCTATTACATGCCCATCTTGTTTAATTACTCAGCAATCGGTCCTAGGCTTCGTAACGGATATCTATGAGTTGGCGGGTCGGGTTCGCGCTCAGCTACTTCGCGGGGTACGGTTACTGTTTCCTCATTTTCTGCCTCCTCGTTGTCGGGTTCGGGATCTACCCTATCCCTTTCCTGCATTGCATCTTCATCACTACCTTCTCCTTCTGATTCCTCTACTTCTTCTGTCGCTCGCATATCCTCCTCAAAGTTATATAGCTTGAGTCTATTCGCATGTACTAACTGTGTGCCGGTTTTTCTATATATATCCTTTATTTTAAATACAACAGGCGAGCGTACTTCTACTATCCTGTGGGGGCCAGACCACAGTTGAGACAATTTCTTTGTCAATCCGGGACGTATCCGTGGGGTGTGTAGAAATACTCTGTCTCCTAACTTGAAGGAAACAGGCTTAGTTGTCCTATTAAAAATCTCGTGTCTTCTGTCAGTGTTACGTCTCACTCGTTCTCGTACCTCTGTAAATACGTCTTTTAATCGTTGAGCGAGCTCGGAACTATAATTCTCATTTAACCCTACGTCATACCTAGGCCTCCAGGGTTTTGTTATCGTATCGAACGGTAGTTGTACGTCTCTGCCATGCATTAAGAAGAACGGGGTTTCGCCGGTGCTACTATGAGGTGTAGCACGGAACGCCAACATGCAGTACGGTAGCCATGTATCCCAGTCTGATTGATCCTTGTTGACGTAATGAGATAAAAAGTCCCCATACGTCCTGTGCTGTCGCTCTATGTACGAATTTCCTTCTGGATGGTAGCTCGTAGTCTGCAGCTTAGTTATTCGCAGTAGCTCACATACTTCCTTCATTACTTTCCCTATCAGGTTAGGTGCACAGTCCGTTATCAGTTTTTCAGGGACACCGTGGCGAGCTATTATTTGGGTTACAAACGCGGTCGCTATGGTGCTTGCCTTCTGATCGGGCATAGCTATACTCTCTGGGTATTTTGTGAAATTATCTATGAAGGTGAGTTTATACTTGTTCCCTGCCGTGGTCGTCGGCAATGGGCCCACTACGTCCATGGAGCATACTTCAAAGGGCGCGCTCACTTCAGGGAAACTTTGTAACGGCGCCTTTCGAAGGTGGGGCGAAGTCTTCCGCTTATTACAAGAAATGCACCGTAGGCAATAATCTCGTATGTCAGCGTAATGCCTGTCCAGAAGAATTGTGTTTTAATTAACTTGACACAGCGATCGACACCTCCGTGCCCACTCATTGGAGTATCGTGGTAAGTTCTCATTATTTTTAGTTTCATTGTTGCTGGGGCTACCAACTGGTCTTCTCTTTGTTCTTGTGTCCGAACTTTATACAAAAGGCCTTCATCGTCTAGCGCATACTTCTCGTTACTTTTGTTGTCCTTTACCAATGTCGCTATTAAGTCCTTCAAAGCTGGGTCTCTTCGTTGTTCTTCCCTAATTCTTTCCCTATCCCATATGGGCTCGAATTCAGGTATTACGGTGCTTATACAAACTCTGGACAAACAGGCAGCATTGGTGTTCAATTTCCCTTCCCGATATCGAACAGTGAAATTATAATTGCTTAGCAAAATTTACCATCGGGCTAATCGTGACGTTGGGTCTTTCAAGGAATTTAACCAAACTAATGGTCGATGATCGCAATATATGGTAAAATGTTTCCCATACAGGTAGCAATTAAAATATTTAATTCCGAACACTATAGCCAATAATTCTCGCTCGGTGACTGAATAATTTCGCTCTGCACTATTTAATACCCTAGATGCGTAGCCTACAGGTTTTTCTGCGCCCTCGGATACCTGAGAAAGCACTGCTCCAAGCGCAAAGTCGCTGCTGTCTGTGGATAATATAAATTCGTTGTTAAAGTCGGGGTATACCAACACTGGTTCTTTACATAAGGCACTTTTAAGGGAGTTGAATGCTTGCTCCTGACTCTCTGTCCACTCGAATTTCGTATCCTTTTTTGTTAACTCAGTCAAGCTCTTAGCTTTCGCAGCGTATTGATCAATGAACCGTCGATAATATCCAGAAAGTCCTAGAAATCCCTTCACTTCTGTCACATTTGTCGGTCGGGGGTAGTTTTGCACAGCCGCAATTTTAAGCGGATTAGGTTGTATACCTGCCCCTGATACAACATGTCCAAGATAGTCTATTTGCGTCTGCAAAAACTGGCATTTGGAAGGTTGTAGTTTTAGATTAGCACCTCTTAGTCTATTGAATACCTCCCGTAATCTTTCAAAGTGTTCTTCTACTGTTTTTGAATGAATCACTACATCATCGATATAACAGAAGCAATTTATTCCAATGATTCCAGACAAGACAGAGTCCATTAACTTTTGAAAAACTGCAGCTGAATTTTTCATTCCCATAACCATTCGCGTATACTGCAGGTGCTCTTTACCAGTTACAATAGCGCACTTCTCTCGGTCTTCGGGGCGAATGAGAACTTGATGATAACCCGCCATCATGTCGAGTGTTGTGAAATATTTCGCTCCTCCCAACATGTCTAGGGTTTCGTTTATATTTGGTAACGTCCATATCTGAGTCTTAGTTCTTTCGTTGAGTAATCTCAGATCAGCGACCACTCGATACTTTACGGGTCCTGGGGTGCCATCAGGTAAGGGCTTGCTAGCTTTGGGCACTAGAAGTACGGGAAAACTCCATTCGCTCTCTGTCCGCTCTAAAATGCCTTTATCTTTCATGTCCTGAATGTGCTCGTCTAGTACAGCTCTCTTTGAATAGGGTATTTTATATGGGGGCCGTTTCACGGGGCGAGCGCCTTCCACCAGCTCTTCTTTGTGTTGTATCCTAGAAGTGCAACCGAAGGTTTTTTCGTCTTGCGAAAACAGGTCTTTATACTCAGATAAAAGCGCGCGCATCTTCGTCTTAATCGGCTCTTCTAAATGGTTTAAATTCCATAAGTTGTCCGTCTCTGCACGTGGTGTGTGGGAGTTGTCTGCCAGGGACATTATCGCTGTTTTTGATGTTTTTACGTTGCTTACTTCACTAGGCGCGTGCTCTGTGTATCCCATTAGCGTATTTTTGGGTATCTCCACGTCGACCTGTGATACATTCATAATTTGCATGTGTATTATATTATCTGGCTGCGAAGTTTGAATTGAACGTGCGCACATAATTCCTCGATGTAATAGTTCAATCGGCTCAAACAGAATCATAGCCGTTTCATTTGCAATGTGATCGGAATTAAGATTTCCCTTCTGCTTTCCCTCACAAATAATCTCAGAGCGGGCTGGTATTGTTGTTCTTTGTTTCAGCCGAACTTCGCATATACTTTCCTGTAGATTTGCATCTTCAGTCTTGCATGGTTCTGACTTAGGCCGCGCATCGCCTTGTTTTCCCGTGTTACTTCCTGGTTGTTGTTTATATGAGACGCTACGCTTGTATTTGCTTCTAGGCTTTTTCCTATGAGTACGTGACTTGTGCAACTTTCTGGGACTTACGTTGTCAGTGCTTGTTGAGTTAGGACTAATTTTCGATTGTTTGTTATGTTTCACCTCCTCGATGTTGTTAACAGCATAAACACTCTGAATGTAGTGTTGTAATTCATGTTTGTTTAACTTTCTTCCTCGCGTTGGCTGAATTTTAATCTCTATTGGTATACGATTTTCACCTTCGCATAATTTTTGCTGTGATACACTAACGTCAAATCCGTATTGAACTAAAAAATCCTTTCCTATCACTCCGTCTACGTCACCAAACATGTCATCTTTACCTACCACAAACGGGAAGAGATAAACATCCGTCCCTAAATTTAGCGCTATTTCGGCTTCCCCTTCGGCGTAGAACTTATCGCCTGTGGCCGCATATAACGCCTGTGTGTAGGGAGCGAGGTGCTGCCCTCCTTCTTCTATCGCACTCCGTCGAATCATTGATATTGTAGCGCCGCTATCGATAAAGAGATTTACTATCTGATTTGTCCCGTTTCTATTATGTATATTTCCGGTTACCGTGAATCCATTTTCCTTCCAAAAATTTCCCAATTTTGCACAGTGTCCAGCGCGGATTTTTAATTTCCACGGTTCCCATTTCCCGCGTTGAAACGGAAACCTTGTTTGTTTGACTCCTGGTGTCTGTCCGTCCTTGGCCTACGCGGGCAATTGCGTTGAATATGTCCCGGTTGTCGGCAACAATAACACATTATGTCATTCCTTCGCATCGGAGTAGGTCGTATCTGTTGGCCTTGCTGCCGTGTTGTTGAATTCCAACCTGGTCCTTGTCCCGTCTGTTTACGACAATCCCGAGCTACATGGCCTAAGGCGTCGCAGTTGTAACAGCGTATTTGCATTCGCCTTCGCTGGCGGCAATCTCGAGCGTAATGACCGAATTGTTGACATTCGTAGCACTGTACAGGCTTATCGTTCTTCTGCCTGTAGTCAATGAACGCATTTTTGTTATTGCCATTATATCTGCCTGCGTCCGTCGTCCTAATCGTGTTGTTGGGTTCACCATCCCGTGCATTGTTGTTAACTGACGCGCCTGTCGCGGCTAGATTGATTTCATTAGGTAGAATAGAGTTTAATAACCTGGTCTTATCAGTAGTCAACAGATCGTTTTGGTGTTCTTCAATTGCAATTTTGACCGCTTCAGTGAAAGTTTTAGGGGCTCTCAAGAGAACATAGCGTTTTGCCTCTCTAAGTCCTCTCAGAAACTGTGCCAACAATTGCTCTTCAAGGAGTTTCAGACGAATGCTATTTTCTGCTGCGTTATCAGAGATAACCCGCGTTTTCGTGCCTTCCTTCCGCAAACGCGTTGCATATAATTCAATCGTCTCGCCAGGGCGTTGCACACAGTTATGGAACCGTTGTATTGCTGAAGAGTTGTGTTCCTGCTCCTTAAAGCGTTGGATTAAACTATTTTTTAACGTTTGATAGTCGGCCGTGTGAAGTTCAGTTTCTACATTAAAGTATTCCCGTGCTTCGCCTTCCAGTTTTAGAATAGCTATTCCGGTTTGTTGCTCGAGTGTCCACCCTGCTAATAATGATGCTCTCTCGATAGCTAAAAAAAAATCCTCGACTATCTGACCGGACTGTGAGCCAGAGAATTTTTCTATTAGTGATAGGAGTCCTGTCACATTACGTGTGGGTAGTTCGTCGGCTATCGGTACTAAAGGCATTATGAAATATGATTTGGTAACAATTCGTTATTATTTGCTGCCACCACTAACCTACTAACTTTCGCTAGTGATTAGAATTTTTTTTTTTTTTTTTTAAGGGTTTCGCAAAAAACAATCCCACCGCTTTGACACCACTGTAATAAAGCGGACTCGGGCTCGAACCCTGCTCGGAAAGTCTCAAGCAAATGGCCGTACTAACAACGGGTTTCACACCACAAGGGCTCCACTAACCCTTAAGATTCGAATTTTGGTCCACTCTATCAACTATGGTAGCATGGAAGGGCGGTTCGTGGAACAATCCTTCAGGGTAGCAACTATTAACGTAAACATCATAAATCAAGTTTAATAACAACATAAAATGCACTATGTTCTACAATAATTCATAGCTTGCCTGGATGTTATGGAATTTCTATGTTCAGGCCAACAGTAACTTATTTACTAGATTAAATTTCTTTATAGCCCATCACCATATTTTGTAGTTTTTAACAAAATGAAAATTAACTTGAACTTAAGATTGCACAAGGATTACTGTACCAAAACTTACATGATTTCTCTCCTGTCCTGTACTCCCTGTTCTGTTCTCAACTCAACTCTTGACTTCTTGACTCTTTTGTTTGTGCTTTAAGGGGTTTTTATATGAATTTTCAAGGCTACTTTTTTGGAAGAGTTGCGTAAGGGTTTTTCCTCTAATACTGCGTAATTTTGATAACATTAATTCTATTGGTTGTGGCTAATGGGTGCTACCGTGCGTGGTTCCTATTGGCTTTGGTCAAGCGTGGAGGTGTGATTTTCTCAAGGCTACTGATTCTAAACTTAACTTTTTCTTTGAAACTTATTAAAAACTCATTTACGCAATAATGTGTTTTCGACAATTTTTCTCTGAAACTCATTTGTGTCTAATGTGTTTACTTCTTTTAGTACAGGTGCACTGAAGGTGCCTTGAAACTTTTCTCTGAAATTCATTAGTAGATAATGTGTTTACTTCTTTTAGTACAGGTGCACTGAAGGAGCGAACGTTCGAGATGCAATAAAATATGATCCACTAAAACTGATTCTTAAATAATAATATGCAAGTACATTTCTATTAACTTAATTCCTATACCTTTCAATATCTGTATCAGTCCTTTTTCTTCAGTTCTTTTATATCATTACTTTTATATAAATCATTTAGTCTATTACACATGTGTTTCGATTTTCGGCCAATCACGTCATCTCCTACAGTTTTCCTGTTTTCCGCGCGATGCTCTATCTCTAATCTAGTCAGTATTGTTTGAGTTTCGACCTCGTCTAGTTCGTTTTTATTGAGATTATACAGGTGGAATAGAATATGATTTATTAGACACTGGTAGAGAAAATAAAGCAAGACCACATTGACTGAATGGTTGACAGCAACTGTTTCCATGGATGCATATTATAAACAAAGTTTATATTAACAAACACCAAGGCCTACTGGATTTACTCCTACAATTGTGATCTAGTGGACCTTGAACAAACCCCAATTACATCATAGAGGGCTGTGGCATAACAATCACATTTCAACACTCCCACTTGCCATAGCCCTAAACAATAAACATATCTTCACAAGAGTCCCAGATTTTTCACACACCATCCATGCTTTGCAGGGGGTAAGCTCTTGGCTCTTGTCATTGTGTCTGCGATCATTTCTTCTGTGGGTAGATACTGGCTTTGCTTCAGACATGTTGAATCTCTTCAAGATATTGTTGTTCAATCGTTCCCGCGTCTTTGTCCCTTGTTATTTTAATTCCAAGACAGTGGTGAATAGGTCCCATGTCTTTCATCTTGAACTTGGCCGCTAGTTGTTTCTTTAGCTGATTTATTTCGTTTATGCTTTCCGATGACACTATAAGATCGTCAACGTAAACACACACAATGATTTTTGCATTTCTTATTGTACCATGGTATAGGCATGGATCAGCTGTGCTTCGTTTGAGCCCAATATTACGTAACTCGGTATCAAGTTTTTCATACCATATACGGCTCGATTGTTTGAGTCCATACAAGCATTTCTTTAGTTTACACACCTTTTGCTCATTTTTGGGGTCAATGTAGCCCTCCGGTTGTTCCATATAAATGGTATCAGAAAGTTCACCATGAAGAAATGCAGTATTTACATCTAGTTGATGAACCTCCAGGTCATTCTCAGCTGCCAATGCGAGAACTGTCCTTAAGGTGTCGAAACGTACGACCGGTGAAAAGGTTTCACCGTAATCTATTCCCTTTCTCTGCGTGTATCCTTTAGCCACTAGCCTGGCTTTATATCGGCACACGTTCCCTTCAGCATCGACCTTTCGTTTAAAGACCCATTTGCATTTTATAACTTTGGCTCCCTCTGGTAAGTTTACGAGGTCCCAAGTCTCATTATGTTCAATTGATTTCATCTCTTCGTCAGCTGCCTTTTGCCTTTGTGTAGCCTCGCTCCCACTGAATGCTTCTTGCAGGTTCTCGGGCTCGTCTGCGATGAGATGTACGTACTCATCACTAAGAATTCTTGTCAGACGTCTGTTCCGTTGTGAACGTCTTGGCTCGAAGACGGCTTCTTGTTCATTCTCGATGTCAAAAACACCATCCTCCTCAGTAACTTCTGCATTGTTATCTTCTTCATTTACATTTGCATCATCTTCGTTATTGACTCGCGAGTAGACGATTATGCTCCCACTTCCACCATCAACCACGTTGTCTTCCGCTTCTAGTTGATTATCTTCCAAGAAGATCACATCTCTCGATATAGTCAGTTTTCTTGATTTAAAATTGACCAATCGATAGCCCTTGCTGGTTTCGGAGTACCCAACAAAGATATGCTCCGACGATTTAGCGTCAAGCTTTGTTCGGTTTTCTTTTGGAATGTGAGCATACGCTTTGCAGCCAAAAGTCCTTAGGTGAGCAAGGTCCGGTTTCTTCCCAGTCCACGCTTCTTCCGGTGTAATGCTATCCACGGCAACTGTTGGTGCTCTATTCTTTAAGTAGGTTGCAGTGTTTACTGCCTCAGCCCAGAAGCGTTTAGGTAGTTTAGCTTCCTCAAGCATGCATCGCACCTTCTCTACTATCGTTCTGTTTGCCCGCTCGGCAACCCCATTTTGTTCTGGGTTCCGTGGTACAGTAGTCTGAGAACGTATCCCACATTTCCTTAAATGGCCTAATAGTGATTTATTAATGTACTCACGGCCATTGTCTGAACGCAGAATCTTGATCTTCATACCGCTCTGGTTCTCAACTTCTGCCTGATACTCGATGAAGCGTTCGTAAGTTTCACTCTTCTCCTTCAAAATGTAGCACTTGGTCCATCTTGTCTTGTCGTCAATAAATGTTAAGAAATACCTTCCTCCACCAATGGATTCTTCGCTCATTGGTCCACACAGGTCTGAGTGAACAATGCCTAGCTTTTCTTGAGCTCGTTCTGCCTTACCTTTTGGAAACGGGGTACGATGCTGCTTTCCCACAGCACAGCCCATACAAGGTGAAGTAGGAGGCTGTCCCATCACTATGCCAGTGGCCATACCATCTGCTAATCGCTTCATTCCACCAGGACTGAGGTGAGCGAGGCGTCTGTGCCACAACATGTACTCACGGTTTGTGGCCCCCACAGCAGCGATGTTTACCATGGCACCGTTAGTCTCCGGAGTGTCTAGCTTATACAACCCTCCAGTTTTACTCGCGGTGGCTATGACGTTTCCTTCTTCATTATGGATCTGGCAGTTATGTTTGGTAAACACAACCTTGTAGTCCTTATCTGTGAGTTTACCCACCGACAAAAGATTAGTTTTGAGCGTTGGAGCATATAGAACATCCTTGATTGATGCTTCTTGTATTGATCCATTAACCGAAATTGTTACAGCGACATCACCATTTCCCGTAGATGGAGCGGTCGTACCATCGGCCATACATAATGATGTTTCTTGACCATCTCGGATTGTATCAAACCATTCAATTTTATTTGACATGTGCTTAGTCGCTCCCGAGTCAACGCACCAGTCTTCAGCATTGTGTCCATTTCGATTAACCGTTGCGCAAAGAACTGTGGATTTAGGCTTATCCTTTTTGTCTTGTTTGTCACCTTTCGGGCTTTGTTTTGGATGTGACCTACAATCTTTAGCATAATGTCCAACTTTACCACAATTGTAGCATTTAAACTTCTTAAATGGCTTTGTAGCTAGAGCAGATTCATCAGGAATGGACTCACCTCGTTGACGTCTTGTTTCTTCTTGTAGCAATTTAGCTTGGACGACATCAGTGTTCAGTTCCTGGCCACAATTTTCAAGTGTAATCACAAGTGGGTCAAATGAGTCTGGCAAGTTGGATAGGATAATTATAGCCAACTCGTCATCAGTCACCGCTGCATTTATTGCACTTAACTGCTGAGCAATAGTCATCATTTGGTTGAGGTAATCCTCCATATTAATACAGTTTTTGTATGTAATACTGTTCAGCTTTCGACGTAAGTGAATTTTTCGCACTAGTCCTCGATCCTCGAAAGCAGACTCTAATTTTAACCATGCTTCACGGGCTGTTTTACATGAGTTTACATGTATGTACAGATGTGGCTTTAAACCCAAACAAACAGTTGCAAGTGCACGCTGGTCTAATGCAATCTCATCTTCTGAAGAAAGATTTAAGTTACCTTCAATAAATCTCCACAATTTCTCCCATATAAGCTGCATCTTCATACCAAATTTCCATGCACTGAAATTGGTTGCTCCTTCCAACCTCTCAACTTGCAATATATTCACTGCCATATTGACCACAATTATTAAACAGTTTTTGCTTAAAGATCACTATAAATCAATTCTTTGCATTACCTGGGCCCATAACCTATTGAGATTATACAGGTGGAATAGAATATGATTTATTAGACACTGGTAGAGAAAATAAAGCAAGACCACATTGACTGAATGGTTGACAGCAACTGTTTCCATGGATGCATATTATAAACAAAGTTTATATTAACAAACACCAAGGCCTACTGGATTTACTCCTACAATTGTGATCTAGTGGACCTTGAACAAACCCCAATTACATCATAGAGGGCTGTGGCATAACAATCACATTTCAACAGTTTTCTCTCTCGTGCGACCAAGACTGCTTCCTCGCTGCCGCATGTCCTGGGTTCGATCGCCTTCCAGGCATTTTTCATCTTTCCTTACTTTTCTCTTCCAAACTCGAGTTTCTTTCTTCTATTTCTTTCTCTCTACGGCAACCTTCCGCCTGTCGCTATCATCTACGCTTTGTCATCTTTCGAACATCATTGGGGTAAGTTTACATAAAAAAAAATATACAGTCCACTAAAAATCACCTCGGAGTGAGCCCCCCGGCTCAAACACATTGAAAAATCAGAAGATAAGGTGCAAATCCATGTTAACAAATAAAGTGCTGTATCCTTATGGGTCCCATAAGCCGTTGCCAGTTCTAGACAAGTTTGTTACGGATGTGGTGCTAGGAACAGGGAATGTACCAGACTGCACCTTCTACGTCATACTTGGCAAGGGTGTACCTCTGTTGGGAAAAAATACTTCCATGAAGTTGGGGGTTTTAAAAATTGGCTTAGACATAAACCAAGTGGGGGACAAAGAACACCGTACCAAACAGTTGGAAAAGTTGAAGGACTTTCAACTTAAGCTTCCAATAAGAAGAGATGTTACTTCCGTAGTACAGCCCCTAAGGAGAATTCCAGTTCCGTTGCAGAAGAAGTTGGCAGTCAAGTTGAAGAAATTGGAGGAGTTGGACGTCGTCGTCATAGAAAAGATTGAGGGACCTTCGCCATGGTCATCTCAACTAGTCGTGGTTCCAAAAGATAATGATGATATCAGAATCTGTGTAGATATGCGGCAGGCAAATTTGGCAGTCGAAAGGGAGAGGCATCTTATCTCAACTTTTGATGATCTGCTCCCAGAGCTGAAATCCAGTAAGTTCTTCAGCAAACTGGATATAGAGTCGGCTTTTCACCAAATAGAGCTTAGCCCTGAGTCGCGAGAAATTACCACGTTTCTTACCCACCATGGTCTGTATCGCTAGAAATGCCTCATGTTTGGCATCAATTGCGCGCCAGAAATGTTCCAACGTACCATGGAACAAGTTTTGCAAGGCTAAATTTTTTGCATGCTGCATTTTGCTGCATGCTGCAGCAAAATGTCCTTCTTTTCCACAGAAGTTACATGTTCTCTTCCGTGCTGGACACATGGAATCATTCATCGCATGCCCTTTATAGCCACATGCCCAACACTTTATGGGTGAAGCCGATTTATCTTTAATGTGGAGTTGCCTAACCACATTATCCTCTAGGCCTGAACTGGTACTAGGCTTAGAACCCTCATTGCCCTTTGCATATGCCTCAGAAGTCTCAAGAGACCGGCCAGTATCTCCAACTAACTCCAATGTAAACAGTTGACCTTTGGCTAACAGTTTCCGGCACTATTGAGGGTCCGAGCATTTTTCAATTACTTGGTCACGGATTTGGTCATCCCTAGTTTCGCCGAAATCACATTTATAAGCATAAATTGATCGATCGACTCCCCTACTTCTTGAGTGGTAGTTCTAAACATATGCCGTTCATACGGAATATTTACGAGAGGCGTGAATTTTTTTTCCAATGCTATCATGCATTTTTCATAGCAGTCCTTACCTTCTTCCTCAGGCAGTGTCTCAAAAATTTCCTGCATCGGTATTCCTCCTGCAGTCATGAGCAAACCTTTCATTTGCTGTGGCTTTGTCACTCCCTTGGCATCCAGGTAATATGTTAATGCTCGTTTCCATTGGGCCCACCGAGTTCCCACGCTGGTTGGGTCACCAGTGCAATCAAAAAGCGGGAGTGTACTAACCTCCATGGATGAGCTCGAATCCCATCATCGTCGCCAATGTAATGTTCTTAACCCGAAGGTGTTTATTTAATATAACAAACAACACGTTAATTACTAATTACATTTCATCTCAGCCTCAGCTTCCACACACACACGCCGCCTACAGCCAGACAGACAGATGCCTCTTCACTTCTCTAGTCTCTACAACATCTGGGCTCATTAGGCCTACTCGATCAATAATCAACACTATATTTATATATAGAAGGCACTGACTTTTTAAATGTGAAAACTACAACAAACACTACAGCTATGACTAGGGAGACTATGACTAGGGAGGCTATGACTAGGGAGGCTATGATCAGGGAGGCTATGAGCTGGGAGGCTATAACCAGGGAGGCTATACTAGGGAGGCTATGACTAGGGTGGCTGTGACTAGGGTGGCTATAACTAGGGAGGCTATGAGCTGGGAGGCTATTACCAGGGAGGCTATGACTAGGGAGGCTATGACTAGGGTGGCTGTGACTAGAATGGCTGTGACTAGGGTAGCTATAACTAGGGAGGCTATGAGCTGGGAGGCTATGACCAGGGAGGCTATGACTAGGGAGGCTATGACCAGAGTGGCTATGTCAAGGGTAGGTATTACTAGGGAGGCTATGACCAGGGTGGCTATGACTAGAATGGCTGTGATTAGGGTGGCTGTGTCTAGGGTGGCTGTGACTAGGGTGGCTGTGACTAGAGTGGCTATTACTAGGGTGGCTAACACTAGGGAGGCTATGATTAGGGTGGCTGTGACAAGAATGGCTATTACTAGGGTGGCTTTGACTAGGGAGGCTATTACCAGGGAGGCTATGACCAGGATACCTATGACAAGGGAGGCTGTGACTAGGGTGGCTGTGACTAGGGTGGCTCTGACTAGGGTGGCTGTGACAAGGATGGCTTTTACTAGGGTGGCTATGACCAGGGAGGCTATGACTTGGGTGGCTTTGACTAGGGACCCTATGACTAAGGAGGCTATGACTAGGGTGGCTGTGACTAGGGTGGCTGTGACTAGGGAGGCTGTGACTAGGGAGGCTATGACTAGGGTGGCTGCGACTAAGGAGGCGGTGACTAGGGTGGCTGTGACTAGGGAGGCTATGACTAGGGTGGCTGTGACTAGGGTGGCTGTGACTAGGGTGGCTGTGACAAGGATGGCTATTACTAGGGTGGCTATGACCAGGGAGGCTATGACTTGGGTGGCTTTGACTAGGGACCCTATGACTAAGGAGGCTATGACTAGGGTGGCTGTGACTAGGGTGGCTGTGACTAGGGAGGCTGTGACTAGGGAGGCTATGACTAGGGTGGCTGCGACTAAGGAGGCGGTGACTAGGGTGGCTGTGACTAGGGAGGCTATGACTAGGGTGGCTGTGACTAGGGTGGCTGTGACTAGGGTGGCTGTGACAAGGATGGCTATTACTAGGGTGGCTATGACCAGGGAGGCTATTACCAGGGAGGCTATGACTAGGGAGGCTATGACTAGGGAGGCTGTGACTAGGGAGGCTATGACTAGGGTGGCTGTGACTAGGGTGGCTGTGACTAGGGAGGCTGTGACTTGGGAGGCTATGACAAGGGAGGCTATGACTTGGGAGGCTATGACAAGGGAGGCTATGACTAGGGTGGCTGTGACTAGGGTGGCTGTGAATAGGGTGGCTATTACTAGGGAGGCCATGACTAGGGTGGCATTGACTAAAGTGGCTATGACCGGGTGGCTGTGACTAGGGTGGCTGTGACTAGGGTGGCTATGACTAGGGTGGCTTTGACTAAAGTGGCTATGACCGGGTGGCTGTGACTAGGGTGGCTGTGACTAGGGTGGCTGTGACTAGGGTGGCTTTGACTAGGGTAGCTATTACTAGGGAGGCCTTGACTCGGGAGGCTATGACAAGGGTGGCTATGACTCGGGAGGCTATGACAAGGGTGGCTGTGACTAGGTTGGCTATGACTATGTAGGCCTTGACTCGGGAGGCTATGACAAGGGTGGCTATGATTAGGGAGGCTGTGACTAGGGAGGCTATGACTATGGAGGCCTTGAATCGGGAGGCTATGACAAGGGTGGCTATGATTAGGGAGGCTGTGACTAGGGAGGCTATGACTATGGAGGCCTTGACTCGGGAGGCTATGACAAGGGTGGCTATGATTAGGGAGGCTGTGACTAGGGGGGCTATGACCAGGGAGGCTATGACTAGGCAGGCTATGACTAGGAGGGCTATTTCTAGGGTGGCTATGACTCGGGAGGCTATGAACAGGGAGCCTATGACCAGGGTGGCTTTGACCAGGGTGGCTATGACCAGGGAGGCTATTACCAGGGTTTCTATGATAGGGAGGCTTTCACCAGGGAGGCTATGATAGGAAGGCTATGACCCGGGAGGCTATGACTAGGGAGGTTATGATAGGGAGGCTATGACCAGGATGGCTATGATAGGGAGGCCATGACCAGGGAGGCTATGATAGGGAGGCTATGACCAGGGAGGCTATGATAGGGAGGCCATGACCAGGGAGGCTATGATAGGGAGGCTTTGACCCGAGAGGCTATGATAGGGAGGCTATTACCCGGGAGGCTATGACCAGGGAGGCTATGACTAGGGAGGCTAGGACCAGGGAGGCTATGATAGGGAGGCTATGACCCGGGAGGCTATAACTAGTGTGGCTATGTCCAGGGAGGCTATGATAGGGAGGCTATGACCCGGGAGGCTATACCTAGTGTGGTCATGACTAGGGAGGCTATGACTAGGGAGGCTATGACTAGGGAGGCCATGACCAGGGAGGCTATGATAGGGAGGCTATGACCAGGGAGGCTATGATAGGGAGGCTGTGACCCGAGAGGCTATGATAGGGAGGCTATGACCCGGGAGGCTATGACCAGGGAGGCTATGACTAGGGAGGCTATGACCAGGGAGGCTATAACTAGTGTGGCTATGACCAGGGAGGCTATGACTAGTGTGGCTATGACTAGGGAGGCTGTGACTAGGGAGGCTTTGACCAGGGAGGCTATGATAGGGATGCTTTGACCCGGGAGGCTATGTTAGGGAGGCTATGACCCGGGAGGCTTTGACCAGGGAGGCTATGACCAGGGAGGCTATGAGCAGGTAGGCTATTATAGGGAGGCTATGACCCGGGAGGCTATAACTAGTGTGGCTATGACCAGGGAGGCTATGATAGGGAGGCTATGACCCGGGAGGCTATAACTAGTCCGGCTATGACTAGGAAGGCTTTGACTAGGGAGGCTATGACTAGGGAGGCCATGACCAGAGAGGCTATGATAGGGAGGCTATGACCAGGGAGGCTATGATAGGGAGGCTATGACCCGGGAGGCTATGACCAGGGAGGCTATGACTAGGGAGGCTATGACCAGGGAGGCTATTACTAGTGTGGCTATGACCAGGGAGGCTATGACTAGTGTGGCTATGACTAGTGAGGCTGTGACTAGGGAGGCTTTGACCAGGGAGGCTATGATAGGGATGCTATGACCCGGGAGGCTATGATAGGGAGGCTATGACTAGTGTGGCTATGACTAGTGAGGCTGTGACTAGGGAGGCTTTGACCAGGGAGGCTATGATAGGGATGCTATGACCCGGGAGGCTATGATAGGGAGGCTATGACTAGTGTGGCTATGACTAGGGAGGCTATGACTAGGGTGGCCATAGCTAGGGACGCGGAGTCCCTGAGCTGCCTTCAAGCTTGATTAATGTTTTTGTATGCATATTTTTCTAGCACATGCAGGTTCAAATTTTTTATAAGATGTATATTAGGCTGGTCATGCTTTAGTTTATTTAATATTCAATTTAACATAATTTGATTCAACATTATTTAACATAATTTTACATAATTTTACATAATTTTACATGTCTATAAAGTTATATTTACATGCCCATTGTGTTTCTCGCCTGTTTTCAGTCCATCTCACCATTTCGAAAAACGTTAAACATGCCATAAAATTTGTTAATGTTTTATTAGGTTCCCATGTAACAAGTAGTAAATTAATTTGTCTGGCATCAAAGTAGCATATTATTTCAATAAATGCATCGGATTATGACAGTGCGAAAAGTAGAATTTAATTGTGTAAAGGTCACGTCAAAATGCATACAAATTGTGTAATGCTGTAAGAACCCCTCACGCCCAGCCAAGCAAGTTAGCAAAGATACTTGCCCGGGCATCTCCGGCATCGCATCGCACATATCTGATTGGTATTATATGATTGGTATTATTTGATTGGTATTATATGATTGGTATTATCTTGATATCGTATTCTTGATATAGGTGTCATTCTATTGCACTGAAACATTTGATGATGATTAACAATGAACGAACTGTAGACACAATCAATCTTAAATTAACATAAATAACTCATCAAAGATAAAACCGAAAGGATAATTAAAAAATCGGCATCAGTATTTCCAAGGAATTATATAAAAATGGGAAATAATTGACTTTTTTTATTAATTCAGGTTATTTTGTATTTCCAATGATACAAAGGTAATACTGCATACATTTGTAGTGAAATACAGATAGACCCAACCTTAGAACAGACAACATATTAGCCAGACTGAGTAGAGTGGTGAGGATTCTGCTGGGGATGTTAAACATTTTGGCTGAAGCACCAACGATAATAGCAACTTATTAACGCTATCGTCTTTAATGTTCTTCATAATTCACTGAGACGCGAGATCTAGGAAACTAACATACTCCTCATATATATTATTATTGTTACTAGTTATGATATATATAATTAATCCGTTTTTGTGTTTAAACCAATCACATTCTTTTTTAATTAAAATTGAAACGATAGATCAAGGGGTGATGGGATATGTTCTCCTATTAAAGATGGCGCTTGCAAGAAGACATCATACAATGTGTTTCAGTCAATGTTTCTTGAAACCTTGGCCTCTAATTCGAAATTATCGAATCGGAGATTTAAAAAGGATGCCGAATTCTGATCTGTGTTTATTTGCAACAGAAATTTTATTTCATTTGTGATTATTTATCCTATACAGGCGACAATTAATTCCATTGTGAATATTTTGCATGGACGGTGTTTTCACAGATTTAGTTTAAATTGTTAATAATAATGCTTTCAGATTAACTTACTTGAATATAATTATTTATTATAAAACACTGCTTTTGATCAGATCTTATGGCTGATTTTAAAGTAATATCAACAATTTAGTATAGACGGATTCAGCCGATAGTGTTACACTGCAAATGCCGGACAACTATGTAGAATAGGAAGACTATTGGGTAAATTACAATCACCGCTGGGCATGTAAGCCAGGTCTTCTTTCAAATATGATGGATGTGAAACGTAGTTTATCACCAAGCAGTCATCTTTACGGGTTATCTGTATCTTCAACACCTCCTGAATCAATCCCTCCTGCTTCTGTAGTTGTAGGGATATTTGGGGCACCTGGTAGCCCGCCGGGGCCCGGTTTGAACTTACATGCGTCCCCTTCTAGCAGCTTGGTGCCTTCTAAAACATCACAACACGAATGCAGATGGTAAGATTTGCTACATGAAAACAGTAAATGGTGATTGTTTGTTATTTAAAACAACACAAACAAAAAATGTTGTCGTGATCATACACTAGTTTTACTTTTGTCATTAAATACATAATCTCCCAACCGTAAACTTTATTTTATAAACAGGATGATTCATTTGAACCGTTCATTTAAAAGAAAAGCAAGTTTTTCACTGTTTTAAATTTTAAGATTATTTGACCTGTAAACATTTTTTGCAAGTTTAAAATTTCGCGACATTTTGCGTTTGACTTTGAACACATAATTATTGCTAACTTTTGTCGCGGCTCTTTCTTTCAACTTTAGTATCGCGAAAATACGTAACTGACATTGGGCCAATTCAATCTTAGTTTCAAACAGTTCAAGAAGTATTATTATGGACAAGTATTTTGGTGAATTCTTTTTACACGAAATTTAAAAAAAAATATCTTTTTAAATTTTGTTAACTTAAATAATTATTTTGAGTCCTGTGTTACCATTTTATGCCAACAAAATTTCACGAAAATGTGACATTTTACCGTTTTATGAGGAACTCTTCAATTCGATGTTTATTCAGATTCAGGATCCCCAGCACCTGCTAGTCTGCCCAAATCTAGAGCAGACTTGTACAATAGAGGATCTAATCTTAGCAAATGACAAAGCCATAAAAGTGGCGGATTTTTGGAAATTAGTTGTCTAGAACGGTGTTCCAGACACGGAAACGAACGAACGATTCACTAAATTAAGCCACGAAAATCTCGCTAAAAAGATTTTTTTACTTTGTTATTTGAAAATTTCAAAACGAGCACCCGAGCGACTTAAAAAATTTGTAAGTTCATCTAAAAGTGCAACAAAATGCTGTGGCGGTAATCGTTTAGTCTTGACTTTAAAGTTTCAATTGAAAAACTGAAACTTTTCGCATTTTCACCGTTGTAAGATAACGATTTTTTCCCACCTCTTTATTAACCCGCTGAAGA
>OX246744.1:21009353-21039353 GCA_945910005.1 Isoperla grammatica | reverse complement strand
CTCGCCGCAAGGAGGCACCATTAAACATACAGTAGGTTCAATACTATTGAGTGTAACAGTGCACTCGCTGCAAGGAGGCACCATTAAACACACAGTAGGTTCAATACTATTGAGTGGTACAGTGCACTCGCTGCAAGGAGGCACCATTAAACACACAGTAGGTTCAATACTATTGAGTGGTACAGTGCACTCGCTGCAAGGAGGCACCATTAAATACACAGTAGGTTCAATATTATTGAGTGTTACAGTGCACTCGCTGCAAGGAGGCACCATTAAATACACAGTAGGTTCAATATTATTGAGTGTTACAGTGCACTCGCTGCAAGGAGGCACCATTAAACACACAGTAGGTTCAATACTATTGAGTGTTACAGTGCACTCGCTGCAAGGTCGCACCATTAAACACACAGTAGGTTCAATACTATTGAGTGGTACAGTGCACTCGCTGCAAGGAGGCACCATTAAACACACAGTAGGTTCAATACTATTGAGTGGTACAGTGCACTCGCTGCAAGGAGGCACCATTAAATACACAGTAGGTTCAATATTATTGAGTGTTACAGTGCACTCGCTGCAAGGAGGCACCATTAAACACACAGTAGGTTCAATACTATTGAGTGTTACAGTGCACTCGCTGCAAGGTCGCACCATTAAACACACAGTAGGTTCAATACTATTGAGTGGTACAGTGCACTCGCTGCAAGGAGGCACCATTAAATACACAGTAGGTTCAATACTATTGAGTGTTACAGTGCACTCGCTGCAAGGAGGCACCATTTAACATACAGAAGGTTCAATACTATTGAGTGTTACAGTGCACTCGCTGCAAGGAGGCACCATTTAACATACAGTAGGTTCAATACTATTGAGTGTTACAGTGCACTCGCCGCAAGGAGGCACCATTAAACATACATTAGGTTCAATACTATTGAGTGTTACAGTGCACTCGCTGCACGGAGGCACCATTAAACATACAGTAGGTTCAATACTATTGAGTGTTACAGTGCACTCACCGCAAGGAGGCACCATTAAACATACAGTAGGTTCAATACTATTGAGTGTTACAGTGCACTCGCTGCAAGGAGGCACCATTTAACATACAGTAGGTTCAATACTATTGAGTGTTACAGTGCACTCGCTGCAAGGAGGCACCATTTAACATACAGTAGGTTCAATACTATTGAGTGTTACAGTGCACTCGCCGCAAGGAGGCACCATTAAACATACATTAGGTTCAATACTATTGAGTGTTACAGTGCACTCGCTGCACGGAGGCACCATTAAACATACAGTAGGTTCAATACTATTGAGTGTTACAGTGCACTCACCGCAAGGAGGCACCATTAAACATACAGTAGGTTCAATACTATTGAGTGTTACAGTGCACTCGCTGCAAGGAGGCACCATTAAACATACAGTTGGTTCAATACTATTGAGTGTTACAGTGCACTCGCCGCAAGGAGGCACCATTAAACATGCAGTAGGTTCAATACTATTGAGTGGTACAGTGCACTCGCAGCAAGGAGGCACCATTAAACACACAGTAGGTTCAATACTATTGAGTGTTACAGTGCACTCGCCGCAAGGAGGCACCATTAAACATACAGTAGGTTCAATACTATTGAGTGTTACAGTATACTCGCTGCAAGGAGGCACCATAAAACATACAGTAGGTTCAATACTATTGAGTGTTACAGTGTACTCGCCGTAGGAGGCACCATTAAACATACCGGAGGTTCAATAGTATTGGGTGGTACAGTATACTCGCTGCAAGGAGGCACTATTAAACATACAGTATGTTCAATACTATTGAGTGGTACAGTGCACTCGCTGCAAGGAGGCACCATTAAACATACAGTAGGTTCAATACTATTGAGTGTTACAGTGCACTCGCCGCAAGGAGGCACCATTAAACATACAGTAGGTTCAATACTATTGAGTGTTACAGTGCACTCGCCGCAAGGAGGCACCATTAAACATACAGTAGGTTCAATACTATTGAGTGTTACAGTGCACTCGCCGCAAGGAGGCACCATTAAACATACAGTAGGTTCAATACTATTGAGTGTTACAGTGCACTCGCCGCAAGGAGGCACCATTAAACATACAGTAGGTTCAATACTATTGAGTGTTACAGTGCACTCGCCGCAAGGAGACACCATTAAACATACAGGAGGTTCAATAGTATCGGGTGGTACAGTATACTCGCTGCAAGGAGGCACTATTAAACATACAGTAGGTTCAATAGTATTGAGTGGTACAGTGCACTCGCTGCAAGGAGGCACCATTAAACATACAGTAGGTTCAATACTATTGAGTGTTACAGTGCACTCGCTGCAAGGAGGCACCATTAAACATACAGTAGGTTCAATACTATTGAGTGCACTCGCTGCAAGGAGGCACCATTAAACATACAGTAGGTTCAATACTATTGAGTGCACTCGCTGCAAGGAGGCACCATTAAACATACAGTAGGTTCAATACTATTGAGTGTTACAGTGCACTCGCTGCAAGGAGGCACCATTAAACATACAGTAGGTTCAATACTATTGAGTGTTACAGTGCACTCGCTGCAAGGAGGCACCATTAAACATACAGTAGGTTCAATACTATTGAGTGTTACAGTGCACTCGCTGCAAGGAGGCACCATTAAACATACAGTAGGTTCAATACTATTGAGTGTTACAGTGCACTCGCCGCAAGGAGGCACCATTTAACATACAGTAGGTTCAATACTATTGAGTGTTACAGTGCACTCGCTGCAAGGAGGCACCATTAAACATACAGTAGGTTCAATACTATTGAGTGTTACAGTGCACTCGCTGCAAGGAGGCACCATTAAACATACAGTAGGTTCAATACTATTGAGTGTTAGAGTGCACTCGCAGCAAGGAGGCACCATTAAACATACAGTAGGTTCAATACTATTGAGTGTTACAGTGCACTCGCCGCAAGGAGGCACCATTAAACATACAGTAGGTTCAATTCTATTGAGTGTTACAGTGCACTCGCAATAAGGAGGCACCATTAAACACACAGTAGGTTCAATACTATTGAGTGTTACAGTGCACTCGCCGCAAGGAGGCACCATTAAACATACATTAGGTTCAATACTATTGAGTGTTACAGTGCACTCGCCGCAAGGAGGCACCATTAAACATACAGTAGGTTCAATACTATTGAGTGTTACAGTGCACTCGCCGCAAGGAGGCACCATTAAACATACATTAGGTTCAATACTATTGAGTGTTACAGTGCACTCGCCGCAAGGAGGCACCATTAAACATACAGTAGGTTCAATACTATTGAGTGTTACAGTGCACTCGCCGCAAGGAGGCACCATTAAACACACAGTAGGTTCAATACTATTGAGTGTTACAGTGCACTCGCCGCAAGGAGGCACCATTAAACACACAGTAGGTTCAATACTATTGAGTGGTACAGTGCACTCGCCGCAAGGAGGCACCATTAAACATACATTAGGTTCAATACTATTGAGTGTTACAGTGCACTCGCCGCAAGGAGGCACCATTAAACATACAGTAGGTTCAATACTATTGAGTGGTACAGTGCACTCGCTGCAAGGAGGCACCATTAAACACACAGTAGGTTCAATACTATTGAGTGTTACAGTGCACTCGCTGCAAGGAGGCTCCATTAAACACACAGTAGGTTCAATACTATTGAGTGTTACAGTGCACTCGCTGCAAGGAGGCACCATTAAACACACAGTAGGTTCAATACTATTGAGTGTTACAGTGCACTCGCTGCAAGGAGGCTCCATTAAACACACAGTAGGTTCAATACTATTGAGTGTTACAGTGCACTCGCCGCAAGGAGGCACCATTAAACACACAGTAGGTTCAATACTATTGAGTGGTACAGTGCACTCGCCGCAAGGAGGCTCCATTAAACACACAGTAGGTTCAATACTATTGAGTGTTACAGTGCACTCGCCGCAAGGAGGCACCATTAAACATACAGTAGGTTCAATACTATTGAGTGTTACAGTGCACTCGCCGCAAGGAGACACCATTAAACATACAGGAGGTTCAATAGTATCGGGTGGTACAGTATACTCGCTGCAAGGAGGCACTATTAAACATACAGTAGGTTCAATAGTATTGAGTGGTACAGTGCACTCGCTGCAAGGAGGCACCATTAAACATACAGTAGGTTCAATACTATTGAGTGTTACAGTGCACTCGCTGCAAGGAGGCACCATTAAACATACAGTAGGTTCAATACTATTGAGTGCACTCGCTGCAAGGAGGCACCATTAAACATACAGTAGGTTCAATACTATTGAGTGCACTCGCTGCAAGGAGGCACCATTAAACATACAGTAGGTTCAATACTATTGAGTGTTACAGTGCACTCGCTGCAAGGAGGCACCATTAAACATACAGTAGGTTCAATACTATTGAGTGTTACAGTGCACTCGCTGCAAGGAGGCACCATTAAACATACAGTAGGTTCAATACTATTGAGTGTTACAGTGCACTCGCTGCAAGGAGGCACCATTAAACATACAGTAGGTTCAATACTATTGAGTGTTACAGTGCACTCGCCGCAAGGAGGCACCATTTAACATACAGTAGGTTCAATACTATTGAGTGTTACAGTGCACTCGCTGCAAGGAGGCACCATTAAACATACAGTAGGTTCAATACTATTGAGTGTTACAGTGCACTCGCTGCAAGGAGGCACCATTAAACATACAGTAGGTTCAATACTATTGAGTGTTAGAGTGCACTCGCAGCAAGGAGGCACCATTAAACATACAGTAGGTTCAATACTATTGAGTGTTACAGTGCACTCGCCGCAAGGAGGCACCATTAAACATACAGTAGGTTCAATTCTATTGAGTGTTACAGTGCACTCGCAATAAGGAGGCACCATTAAACACACAGTAGGTTCAATACTATTGAGTGTTACAGTGCACTCGCCGCAAGGAGGCACCATTAAACATACATTAGGTTCAATACTATTGAGTGTTACAGTGCACTCGCCGCAAGGAGGCACCATTAAACATACAGTAGGTTCAATACTATTGAGTGTTACAGTGCACTCGCCGCAAGGAGGCCCCATTAAACATACATTAGGTTCAATACTATTGAGTGTTACAGTGCACTCGCCGCAAGGAGGCACCATTAAACATACAGTAGGTTCAATACTATTGAGTGTTACAGTGCACTCGCCGCAAGGAGGCACCATTAAACACACAGTAGGTTCAATACTATTGAGTGTTACAGTGCACTCGCCGCAAGGAGGCACCATTAAACACACAGTAGGTTCAATACTATTGAGTGGTACAGTGCACTCGCCGCAAGGAGGCACCATTAAACATACATTAGGTTCAATACTATTGAGTGTTACAGTGCACTCGCCGCAAGGAGGCACCATTAAACATACAGTAGGTTCAATACTATTGAGTGGTACAGTGCACTCGCTGCAAGGAGGCACCATTAAACACACAGTAGGTTCAATACTATTGAGTGTTACAGTGCACTCGCTGCAAGGAGGCTCCATTAAACACACAGTAGGTTCAATACTATTGAGTGTTACAGTGCACTCGCTGCAAGGAGGCACCATTAAACACACAGTAGGTTCAATACTATTGAGTGTTACAGTGCACTCGCTGCAAGGAGGCTCCATTAAACACACAGTAGGTTCAATACTATTGAGTGTTACAGTGCACTCGCCGCAAGGAGGCACCATTAAACACACAGTAGGTTCAATACTATTGAGTGGTACAGTGCACTCGCCGCAAGGAGGCTCCATTAAACACACAGTAGGTTCAATACTATTGAGTGTTACAGTGCACTCGCCGCAAGGAGGCACCATTAAACACACAGTAGGTTCAATACTATTGAGTGGTACAGTGCACTCGCTGCAAGGAGGCACCATTAAACATACAGTAGGTTCAATACTATTGAGTGTTACAGTGCACTCGCTGCAAGGAGGCACCATTAAACATACAGTAGGTTCAATACTATTGAGTGTTACAGTGCACTCGCCGCAAGGAGGCACCATTAAACATACAGTAGGTTCAATACTATGGAGTGGTACAGTGCACACGCAGCAAGGAGGCACCATTAAACATACAGTAGGTTCAATACTATTGAGTGTTACAGTGCACTCGCTGCAAGGAGGCACCATTAAACATACAGTAGGTTCAATACTATTGAGTGTTACAGTGCACTCGCCGCAAGGAGGCACCATTAAACATACAGTAGGTTCAATACTATTGAGTGTTACAGTGCACTCGCTGCAAGGAGGCACCATTAAACATACAGTAGGTTCAATACTATTGAGTGGTACAGTGCACTCGCTGCAAGGAGGCACCATTAAACATACAGTAGGTTCAATACTATTGAGTGTTAGAGTGCACTCGCTGCAAGGAGGCACCATTAAACATACAGGAGGTTCAATACTATTGAGTGTTACAGTGCACTCGCTGCAAGGAGGCACCATTAAACATACAGTAGGTTCAATACTATTGAGTGTTACAGTGCACTCGCTGCAAGGAGGCACCATTAAACATACAGTAGGTACAATACTATTGAGTGTTACAGTGCACTCGCTGCAAGGAGGCACCATTAAACATACAGTAGGTTCAATACTATTGAGTGTTACAGTGCACTCGCTGCAAGGAGGCACCATTAAACATACAGTAGGTTCAATACTATTGAGTGTTACAGTGCACTCGCTGCAAGGAGGCACCATTAAACACACAGTAGGTTCAATACTATGGAGTGTTACAGTGCACACGCAGCAAGGAGGCACCATTAAACACACAGTAGGTTCAATACTATTGAGTGTTACAGTGCACTCGCTGCAAGGAGGCACCATTAAACATACAGAAGGTTCAATACTATTGAGTGTTACAGTGCACTCGCTGCAAGGAGGCACCATTAAACATACAGTAGGTTCAATACTATTGAGTGTTACAGTGCACTCGCTGCAAGGAGGCACCATTAAACATACAGTAGGTTTAATACTATTGAGTGTTACAGTGCACTCGCCGCAAGGAGGCACCATTAAACATACAGTAGGTTCAATACTATTGAGTGTAACAGTGCACTCGCCGCAAGGAGGCACCATTAAACATACAGTAGGTTCAATACTATTGAGTGTTACAGTGCACTCGCCGCAAGGAGGCACCATTAAACATACAGTAGGTTCAATACTATTGAGTGTTACAGTGCACTCGCCGCAAGGAGGCACCATTTAACATACAGGAGGTTCAATACTATTGAGTGTTACAGTGCACTCGCTGCAAGGAGGCACCATTAAACATACAGTAGGTTCAATACTATTGAGTGTTACAGTGCACTCGCTGCAAGGAGGCACCATTAAACATACAGTAGGTTCAATACTATTGAGTGTTACAGTGCACTCGCTGCAAGGAGGCACCATTAAACATACAGAAGGTTCAATACTATTGAGTGTTACAGTGCACTCGCTGCAAGGAGGCACCATTAAACATACAGTAGGTTCAATACTATTGAGTGTTACAGTGCACTCGCTGCAAGGAGGCACCATTAAACATACAGTAGGTACAATACTATTGAGTGTTACAGTGCACTCGCTGCAAGGAGGCACCATTAAACATACAGTAGGTTCAATACTATTGAGTGTTACAGTGCACTCGCTGCAAGGAGGCACCATTAAACATACAGTAGGTTCAATACTATGGAGTGGTACAGTGCACACGCAGCAAGGAGGCACCATTAAACATACAGTAGGTTCAATACTATTGAGTGGTACAGTGCACTCGCTGCAAGGAGGCACCATTAAACATACAGTAGGTTCAATACTATTGAGTGGTACAGTGCACTCGCCGCAAGGAGGCACCATTAAACATACAGTAGGTTCAATACTATTGAGTGTTACAGTGCACTCGCTGCAAGGAGGCACCATTAAACACACAGTAGGTTCAATACTATTGAGTGTTACAGTGCACTCGCTGCAAGGAGGCACCATTAAACATACAGTAGGTTCAATACTATTGATGTTACAGTGCACTCGCCGCAAAGAGGCACCATTAAACACACAGTAGGTTCAATACTATTGAGTGTTACAGTGCACTCGCTGCAAGGAGGCATCATTAAACATACAGTAGGTTCAATACTATTGATGTTACAGTGCACTCGCTGCAAGGAGGCACCATTAAACATACAGTAGGTTCAATACTATTGAGTGTTACAGTGCACTCGCCGCAAGGAGGCACCATTAAACATACAGTAGGTTCAATACTATTGAGTGTTACAGTGCACTCGCCGCAAGGAGGCACCATTTAACATACAGGAGGTTCAATACTATTGAGTGTTACAGTGCACTCGCCGCAAGCATGCACCATTAAACATACAGTAGGTTGTGTTACAGTGCATTCTATTGAGTGGTACAGTGCACTCGCCGCAAGGAGGCACCATTAAACATACAGTAGGTTCAATACTATTGAGTGTTACAGTGCACTCGCCGCAAGGAGGCACCATTAAACATACAGTAGGTTCAATACTATTGAGTGTTACAGTGCACTCGCTGCAAGGAGGCATCATTAAACATACAGTAGGTTCAATACTATTGATGTTACAGTGCACTCGCTGCAAGGAGGCACCATTAAACATACAGTAGGTTCAATACTATTGAGTGTTACAGTGCACTCGCCGCAAGGAGGCACCATTAAACATACAGTAGGTTCAATACTATTGAGTGTTACAGTGCACTCGCCGCAAGGAGGCACCATTTAACATACAGGAGGTTCAATACTATTGAGTGTTACAGTGCACTCGCCGCAAGCATGCACCATTAAACATACAGTAGGTTGTGTTACAGTGCATTCTATTGAGTGGTACAGTGCACTCGCCGCAAGGAGGCACCATTAAATACACAGTTATAATTACTGTGCCAGTACTTTATTGAGCAAATTATTTTTTTTATTTTCCAATTACGACTTAATACAGTAAAATGGAATAGTTGTATAGGTCGGCTACTCTATTATATTTTCTTGGCCCTCTTTACTCTATACATTACGTTGAAGTTGAGTTATTGCTGTAGCAGCTGCATTTAGGATAAGTAAGTACTCACCTGCGCCAACAGTGAGTGCCATTGCTTCGTACAGCTGTGGAAGTAGCGTCGCTGCATTGGCGGGGTCAATCTGAATAAGGTTACCACTAACGCATATTTGACACGCGTTTTGAGCCTTTTCAAACGTTTCCGGTACCATACTTATCCAAACCTTAGAGCTGCCCGCTGGCTGTAATATTTCGATTTCATTATTCGTCTGCACTTCTGGAATAGGAAAAGACAAACAAGCAGTTAGAATGTTTGTGTGTTCTTGACCTTGCCAAATATTTTGGAATAGGGTACGTAGCGTTGTCAATTGGCAGTGCCTAAGAATGCGTTAATTCAGTTTTGGGATAAATGTATAACACAAGCCCCTATATTTACACCCCATAATTTGTTCTTTGGAAAAGGGTTGGACACTATATAATATAATATAATATAATAAAATATAATATAATATAATATAATATAATATAATATAATATAATATAATATAATATAATATAATATAATATAATATAATATAATATAATATAATATAATATAATATAATATAATATAATATAATATAATATAATATAATATAATATAATATAATATAATATAATATAATATAATATAATATAATATAATATAATATAATATAATATAATATAATATAATATAATATAATATAATATAATATAATATAATATAATATAATATAATATAATATAATATAATATAATATAATATAATATAATATAATATAATATAATATAATATAATATAATATAATATAATATATTTGGAGATAAGACCGGGCGAGTGAAGGGGGTAAGTCTAAACCCTCATTCGATAACGCACGTGATAACACCTCAAGAAATAATTGTTTAACATAATGCCGTGAGAATTTAAAACATAACATATATATTATGTATATATATGATTTTTAAGATTTTGTTGGTTGCAAAATGTATGGTATGAAAACATTTTTACGGTGAAACCAATCCAAATTATTTTGTATATAAAATAACAGTCAACGTTTCGACCCAGTGATGTTTCGCTGTGGCAGTGATTTTGATTTTGTATGCAAGTGTATTTTGGTCGTTGTGGTTTTTTATTGTTATTTGTTTTTTAATATCTCGTAATAAGCGACTCTGCAGTCGTCGAAACGTTGACTATTATTTTATATAAATAAACGTTGTATTGGTTTCACCGTAAAAATGTTTTCATACTTTATAATAATAAAAGTTATAATAATAATAATAATAATAATAATAATAATAATAATAATAATAATAATAATAATAATAATAATAATAATAATAATAATAATAATAATAATCGGCAGTCCACTAAATTGCCGCTAACCGCGCGCGCGGTTCTGGAGTTCGACGAGACCCTACCAGGGGAAACGCGAGAGGACTCGTATCAAGGACGTACTATGCTACATGGATAAATTTTGAAGTGAACTTTCAATCAAACTGGAGGTGTACCGACTGAGTGGATTATCTTTTCGAAACAACAAAACACTGACTTTGCAGTTCGACGCGCATCCGCAAGGCGGGGATCAGGTCGATCATGTGTTGGATATATATATATATATATATATATATATAATAATAATACTATCTCCACTCACCCTTTTCACAAATAAACGACCGTTTTCTGTCACACTTTGCCTCGACGTAAACCAAGCGTTCGCATATATGTCTGTCGGCCAGGAGACAACCTTCGTTGATAATCTCATCAGGGCGATACCAAGCGAGAGCTTCGACCACCGTCGGACCACCGGTGCTGTCGGCAGACGCTTCCGTTTCGTTCACCTTGATCGGAGCATTGTCGGACACCCAATTCCATTGATTGTCCCTGTAGACGCCTCCAATCCACGCATTCTCCAAGACTAGAAGCAGAGAGCATAGCAGATCTTTGTCAGCACATTCCATAGAACAGCTAGCTCATAGCAGAGCATAGCCAGTACATCTAGCACATGACAGAGCATAGCAGATCATTGTCAGAACATTCCATTGCACAGCTAGCACCAGCAGAGCATAGCCAGTACATCTAGCACATGACAGAGCATAGCAGATCATTGTCAGCACATTCCATAGCACAGCTAGCACCAGCAGAGCATAGCCAGTACATCTAGCACATGACAGAGCATAGCAGATCATTGTCAGCACATTCCATAGCACAGCTAGCACCAGCAGAGCATAGCCAGTACATCTAGCACATGACAGAGCATAGCAGATCATTGTCAGCACATTCCATAGCACAGCTAGCACCAGCAGAGCATAGCGAGTACATCTGGCACATGACAGAGCATAGCTATACTAGCCCCAACGAAAGTATTCGCATACCGACCTCAGGTCATTGTCTACTGCCCCTTTCAACCGCGCCAATTGAAAGAAAATCAACAGATACCTGGCGTTCTTTCACACATTCGTAAATGCATGATTCGGCTTAGTCGAGTGCACAGGTGGTTTGGCCACACCCACCGTTACAGGTAACCAATGGATGGTCTTAAATTATCCCCAGTGGACATGTTTAGAAGATTAGATGACAGAAATTAGTGAAGTAGAATATTAAGTTGTCACCTTGGACTCGGCTGTGACGTAAGCATCAGAATACTTTCGTTGGAGCAACTTTATATCAGATTGAACGTGTCTGTCTGTCTGTCTGTCTGTCTGTCTGTCTGTCTGTCTGTCTGTCTGTCTGTCTGTCTGTCTGTCTGTCTGTCTGTCTGTCTGTCTGTCTGTCTGTCTGTCTGTCTGTCTGTCTGTCTGTCTGTCTGTCTGTCTGTCTGTCTGTCTGTCTGTCTGTCTGTCTGTCTGTCTGTCTGTCTGTCTGTCTGTCTGTCTGTCTGTCTGTCTGTCTGTCTGTCTGTCTGTCTGTCTGTCTGCCTCAGGTAACTCGCCAGGAAGACGACTAAAACGGCGCAACCGGGGACGCGCTACGACGCACGCGCGAAGCAGACACATTGTTACCACACTGATATTTCATTTTCCAAAACGTTTTCATTTCGAAATCGGTTCATAATAATTATGAACCGATTCACATCCACAATTATTGTGGATTTAACAAGCGTTTATGTAGGGACATGACTTGTGTACTTTCAATTTCCTTCGTACCACCTTACGGTCCACATTTTGGGAGAATATTTTATTCTACAAGCTTGTCGTAACAACCCTATTCGTAGGAATGTATCGATGGTTGGACAATTTTCTGCTCCTTGCCGTTTGTTTTGTGTTGGCACTTTTAAAACATTCGCGCACGCCGGCGGATTTTATGTCTTATAAGCATTTGCCCGCCGTGGCTTCGCTCCCGTGGATTGCGGTGTGGCACATAAAAGGATAAAACAGGTATTTCTTTACGTTTTAAGAAGAATATAAATACTAATTTTCAAGTCTGTAACGTACCGGTTGTTGAGATACATGAATTCTCATAAAACAATATCTGCCCCGCCCCTTTTCACACCACCTAATATGATTTTTGTAACACTGTAAAACACATGACTGTTTAAAGGAGGACCACAGAACATAAATATCAACATTCATGTTTGTAAAATCTTTTTTTTTCTTTTAGGTTTAAGCACGTTTAAATAAATAAATAAAAATAAATTCACATTTAGAGTCTACCCACTCAGTAACTAAACTGATTTGCAGTGGGGGACTTTAATTTAAGTGACTAAACCAACCCTGTAGGCTTCGAACACCATCGACGAGTGAGCGATAACCAATAAAAGATCGATATTTCAAATATGAAACACATGAATCAGTGATTGGACAGTGCGAACACCTGCGGACAAATGCCAGAATCAACAAGGCCGATTCAGAACAACTTTGAATTTATTGAGTGCTTCGTTGCTAGGACGGCTCCAAAGTCACCGTTTACTTATTCCAAAGCCAAGAAGTAATGGAATTGAATCCACATTAGAAGTTAAAGAAACTTCTGCCTGAAGCGGGATTTGAACCCGGGAACTTCCGCGTTGGAAGCAGAGATGCTAACCACTGGACCAACGAGCCACCTAAGTGTTATTTAATTAAACTCACCCCACGGTTTGACTCCCCCATAAACAGGTTTTTTTTTAAATGGTAAAACTTGTGGTTTTACTCTACGAAGATAATTTAATTGCCGAGTTTGACGTCTATAACATTTAAAGTTAACGAAACAAATAATTCATAGCCTCTATTAGACCCCCTCCCCCCGTTTGCACCGTCATTAACTTATATTAGAACAATTGTAAAACGGGTGTTTATTCGTTCTTAAAGAAGATACTAAATCCCAATTTTCACGGGGAACATCTTTCGTTTCCGATATTCGTACCGAATGAGTATAGGACAATCGAAAAATGATTGTACGACAATTGTTTACGTATTTTTTAATGAGAATCTTAATATCAAATTTAACGACTTTACCATATTTCATTTTTGACGTTAAAAAAAAATCATCCCCTGTTTTCACTCCCTTTACTGGATTTGCTGATAATATTAAAACGTGTTCGTTTATGATTGAAGAAAAATTTATACAGCAATTTTCCTGTCTGGAATGTCTTCCATTTTCAATTTGATACATAGCAATCCTCATAAAAAAACTCGCCCCCGCTTATCACGCCCCTTTAACTGGATTTTCATAAAATGCTAAAACACATGCTACTTTGTAAACCGTTAATCTCAAAAACAATTTTTACGTCCGGAACATCTTCGGATTTTGAGATATCGGTAAAGTCATGTTTTTAAAACACCGCCCATTTTTCACCACCTTCTACTTGTTTTTATAAAAACGGTAAATTATGTGTTTTCGTTATTTTCAAAGCAGAATCGATGTACCAATTTTCACGTCTTGAATATCTTTGGTTTTTTAAGCTACAAAATTCACTTCCTCGAATCCACTACCGCTTTTCACCCTCCTTGACACGATTGTAGGAAAATGGTAAAACACGCATTCCATTCTTTTTGATGGAGAATCAAACCACTAATCTTCAGGTCTATAACACTTAGTTTTTTAAATATAAGCAGTCTAAAAAAAAAAATTCATCCCCTTTCTCATCCTCTTAGGGCTCTTACGCATAATTTCCAAAAATCCTCCCTCCTTCATTAATGAGTTGGTTTGTCATAAGAACTATGGACCTTTAAAATTCCACGTAACTTGGTTATACGTAACGGTTAAGGCTGTGCGTTGATGAGTCAGTCAGTCAGTCAGTCAGTCAGTCAGTCAGTCAGTCAGTCAGTCAGTCAAACAGTCAGTCAGTCAGTCAGTCAGTCAGTCAGTCAGTCAGTCAGTCAGTCAGTCAGTCAGTCAGTCAGTCAGTCAGTCAGTCAGTCAGTCAGTCAGTCAGTCAGTCAGTCAGTCAGTCAGTCAGTCAGTCAGTCAGTCAGTCAGTCAGTCAAACAGTCAGTCAGTCAGTCAGTCAGTCAGTCAGTCAGTCAGTCAGTCAGTCAGTCAGTCAGTCAGTCAGTCAGTCAGTCAGTCACTCAGTCACTCAGTCACTCAGTCACTTGCTTTTATAGATATAGCTTGGCGCCGATAATCGACTAAAGGTACGGTTCCTATGGTGCGGCTGACGCCGCAGTCGCAGACGATTGTTTTCTGAATTACACTTCAGTCGTGTTCGGGTATGAGTAGCGAAATGAGCATATTGGCAAAAATATTGCTGTTAGAAGAAATCGAGGATGAGGAGATAGTATTACGAGAGAACATGCTTAAGGAAAATCCTGAGGTACATCCACTTTTTCAAACAAGACTTGAGGAAGGCTATTTTGCTACTCTGATTAACCGGCATTTATTGAAGGACGAAAAGAAATTCCGCGAATAATTTTATTCTTGAAGTGCGCGTTAGCCAAATCGTAAAGACAAGGAAATTTTCCAACACATTCAACCAATTGTTCGTCCTCAAGGCAAGAAAATATTAATGCAGAAGTTGAAGCAGTCATGTTGACGTTCCTGCGGCTGCGTCTACACTGCTCTTGGAAGGGTACAGCCGCACGGCTATGCGTCATCAGCAGACGCGGCCGGCTGACGCGTGGAAGAAAACGATTGCATCAGATTTCATTGTAGCAGTGCAGTGCGTCAGCCGCGCTGCGTCAGCCGCATGCGTCAGCCGCGTTATAGGAACCGAACCTATAGGCGACGCCAAATCATATGAGAAGATGCAGGACTCGTTCCCCCACACCGGTTAGAGAATGTGTCATTAAAGTTGCCCCGGCCACAGAGACCGACGATACGGCGGGGGCCCCCTAACACTTGCCTGTTCGCATCCCGGCTGCCGCCAATCGATTATTATTAAACCAAGTGGGTAGTTTCAACTTTCGACAGTGCAGCTCAAAGGGTTCGTCTAATAATAAGCTTTTTCGATTGTCAAGTAAAATTATACTCCATAAAAAAAAAAAAAAAAAAAAAAACACAAGGGGAAGCCGTCGTGTTTTAGGTTTCCCTCTGAGACGCGACGGTGCCGTGACCCGTGCTGACGTATGGAACCAAACAACATGTCACTGGCACGTCGGTGTCGAATCCAACATATACCGACAAATCCAAACATGTATTATTAGGGTCATTTTTCACATAACCCCTACACGTCCCCCTTTTGGACTCGAACAGCCCGTTTTGGTACGATGATAAACTACGTCGAAGTTACTTTTTGACCATGTAAGTCGCGATTACCCAAATCGTTCGGAAAGTTAAGCACGAGCTCCGAAAGTGAGGAATATTATGCTTCCGATTGAACGATTTGACATTACCTTGGCTTTTATTACATTTTCATGTATGGACTGGAATCAGGTGACCTCTCTTAAAAACCGAAGAACTTCAATTCTTTACATCAGGCCGTCCCAAAACAGAGCCGTGCAACTTATTAGGCACTACGGCAATAGCCTTTCTGTGTGCAAGCAATTCCTTTCTCAATCTCATCGGTCCAGTGGCCGAGCGGTCTTTGTCAATGTATATATAGCCAATGTCTCTCGCTCCAGGTGTTCCAGGTCCGAATCCCGGGCAAGCCTTCTACCTGGGGTGCCTAGCCGGTGTCCTATGGACGGGGTACCAGGGCCTACTACCTGGGTGGTAGCCTGGCCGGAGTCCTATGGTGGGGATACCAGAGCCTACTACCTGGGTGGTAGCCTGGCCGGAGTCCTATGGTGGGGGTATCATGGCCTACTACCTGGGTGGTAGCCTGGCCGGTGTCCTATGGACGGGGTACCAGGGCCTACTACCTGGGTGGTAGCCTGGCCGGTGTCCTATGGACGGGGTAACAGGGCCTACTACCTGGGTGGTAGCCTGGCCGAAGTCCTATGGTGGGGGTACCAGAGCCTACTACCTGGGTGGTAGCCTGGCCGGTGTCCTATGGTGGGGGTACCAGAGCCTACAACCTGGGTGGTAGCCTGGCCGGTGTCCTATGGACGGGGTACCAGGGCCTACTACCTGGGTGGTAGCCTGGCCGGTGTCCTATGGACGGGGTACCAGGGCCTACTACCTGAGTGGTAGCCTGGCCGGTGTCCTATGGTGGGGGTACCAGGGCCTACTACCTGGGTGGTGGCCTGGCCGGTGTCCTATGGTGGGGGTACCAGGGCCTACTACCTGGGTGGTAGCCTGGCCGGTGTCCTATGGACGGGGTACCAGGGCCTACTACCTGGGTGGTAGCCTGGCCGGTGTCCTATGGACGGGGTACCAGAGCCTACTACCTGGGTGGTAGCCTGGCCGGTGTCCTATGGACGGGGTACCAGGGCCTACTACCTGGGTGGTAGCCTGGCTGGTGTCCTATGGACGGGGTACCAGGGCCTACTACCTGGGTGGTAGCCTGGCCGGTGTGCTATGGTGGGGGTACCAGGGCCTACTACCTGGGTGGTAGCCTGGCCGGTGTCCTATGGTGGGGGTACCAGGGCCTACTACCTGGGTGGTAGCCTGGCCGGTGTCCTATGGACGGGGTACCAGGGCCTACTACCTGGGTGGTGGCCTGGCCGGTGTCCTATGGACGGGGGTACCAGGGCCTACTACCTGGGTGGTAGCCTGGCCGGTGTCCTATGGTGGGGGAACCAGGGCCTACTACCTGGGTGGTAGCCTGGCTGGTGTCCTATGGTGGGGGTACCAGAGCCTACTACCTGGGTGGTAGCCTGGCCGGTGTCCTATGGACGGGGTACCAGGGCCTACTACCTGGGTGGTAGCCAGGCCGGTGTCCTATGGACGGGGTACCAGGGCCTACTACCTGGGTGGTGGCCTGGCCGGTGTCCTATGGTGGGGGTACCAGGGCCTACTACCTGGGTGGTAGCCTGGCTGGTGTCCTTTGGTGGGACTACCAGGGCCTACTACCTGAGTGGTGGCCTGGCCGGTGTCCTATGGTGGGGGAACCAGGGCCTACTACCTGGGTGGTAGCCTGGCTGGTGTCCTATGGTGGGGGTACCAGAGCCTACTACCTGGGTGGTAGCCTGGCCGGTGTCCTATGGACGGGGTACCAGGGCCTACTACCTGGGTGGTAGCCAGGCCGGTGTCCTATGGACGGGGTACCAGGGCCTACTACCTGGGTGGTGGCCTGGCCGGTGTCCTATGGTGGGGGTACCAGGGCCTACTACCTGGGTGGTAGCCTGGCTGGTGTCCTTTGGTGGGACTACCAGGGCCTACTACCTGAGTGGTGGCCTGGCCGGTGTCCTATGGTGGGGGTACCAGGGCCTACACGTGGCATGTGTTACTCACTTGGTTGGGCCCTCCTCATCCTCTCCCCTATGACACGTAGCTGCGTGGCAGTGTCCTATGGACGGGGTACCAGGGTCTACACGTGGCATGTGTTACTCACTTGGTCGGGCCCTCCTCATCCTCTCCCCTATGACACGTAGCTGCGTGGCAGTGTCCTATGGACGGGGTACCAGGGTCTACACGTGGCATGTGTTACTCACTTGGTCGGGCCCTCCTCATCCTCTCCCCTATGACACGTAGCTGCGTGGCAGTGTCCTATGGACGGGGTACCAGGGTCTACACGTGGCATGTGTTACTCACTTGGTCGGGCTCTTCTCATCCTCTCCCCTATGACACGTAGCTGCGTGGCAGTGTCCTATGGACGGGGTACCAGGGTCTACACGTGGCATGTGTTACTCACTTGGTCGGGCCCTCCTCATCCTCTCCCCTATGACACGTAGCTGCGTGGCAGGGTCCTATGGACGGGGTACCAGGGTCTACACGTGGCATGTGTTACCCACTTGGTCGGGCCCTCCTCATCCTCTCCCCTATGACACGTAGCTGCGTGGCAGTGTCCTATGGACGGGGTACCAGGGTCTACACGTGGCATGTGTTACTCACTTGGTCGGGCCCTCCTCATCCTCTCCCCTATGACACGTAGCTGCGTGGCAGGGTCCTATGGACGGGGTACCAGGGTCTACACGTGGCATGTGTTACTCACTTGGTCGGGCCCTCCTCATCCTCTCCCCTATGACACGTAGCTGCGTGGCAGTGTCCTATGGACGGGGTACCAGGGTCTACACGTGGCATGTGTTACCCACTTGGTCGGGCCCTCCTCATCCTCTCCCCTATGACACGTAGCTGCGTGGCAGGGTCCTATGGACGGGGTACCAGGGTCTACACGTGGCATGTGTTACTCACTTGGTCGGGCCCTCCTCATCCTCTCCCCTATGACACGTAGCTGCGTGGCAGTGTCCTATGGACGGGGTACCAGGGTCTACACGTGGCATGTGTTACTCACTTGGTCGGGCCCTCCTCATCCTCTCCCCTATGACACGTAGCTGCGTGGCAGGGTCCTATGGACGGGGTACCAGGGTCTACACGTGGCATGTGTTACTCACTTGGTCGGGCCCTCCTCATCCTCTCCCCTATGACACGTAGCTGCGTGGCAGTGTCCTATGGTGGGGGTACCAGGGCCTACACGTGGCATGTGTTACTCACTTGGTTGGGCCCTCCTCATCCTCTCCCCTATGACACGTAGCTGCGTGGCAGTGTCCTATGGACGGGGTACCAGGGTCTACACGTGGCATGTGTTACTCACTTGGTCGGGCCCTCCTCATCCTCTCCCCTATGACACGTAGCTGCGTGGCAGGGTCCTATGGACGGGGTACCAGGGTCTACACGTGGCATGTGTTACTCACTTGGTCGGGCCCTCCTCATCCTCTCCCCTATGACACGTAGCTGCGTGGCAGTGTCCTATGGACGGGGTACCAGGGTCTACACGTGGCATGTGTTACTCACTTGGTCGGGCCCTCCTCATCCTCTCCCCTATGACACGTAGCTGCGTGGCAGTGTCCTATGGACGGGGTACCAGGGTCTACACGTGGCATGTGTTACTCACTTGGTCGGGCCCTCCTCATCCTCTCCCCTATGACACGTAGCTGCGTGGCAGTGTCCTATGGACGGGGTACCAGGGTCTACACGTGGCATGTGTTACTCACTTGGTCGGGCTCTTCTCATCCTCTCCCCTATGACACGTAGCTGCGTGGCAGTGTCCTATGGACGGGGTACCAGGGTCTACACGTGGCATGTGTTACTCACTTGGTCGGGCCCTCCTCATCCTCTCCCCTATGACACGTAGCTGCGTGGCAGTGTCCTATGGACGGGGTACCAGGGTCTACACGTGGCATGTGTTACTCACTTGGTCGGGCCCTCCTCTACCTCTCCCCTATGACACGTAGCTGCGTGGCAGTGTCCTATGGACGGGGTACCAGGGTCTACACGTGGCATGTGTTACTCACTTGGTCGGGCCCTCCTCATCCTCTCCCCTATGACACGTAGCTGCGTGGCAGTGTCCTATGGACGGGGTACCAGGGTCTACACGTGGCATGTGTTACTCACTTGGTCGGGCCCTCCTCATCCTCTCCCCTATGACACGTAGCTGCGTGGCAGTGTGCTATGGACGGGGTACCAGGGTCTACACGTGGCATGTGTTACTCACTTGGTCGGGCCCTCCTCATCCTCTCCCCTATGACACGTAGCTGCGTGGCAGTGTCCTATGGACGGGGTACCAGGGTCTACACGTGGCATGTGTTACTCACTTGGTCGGGCCCTCCTCATCCTCTCCCCTATGACACGTAGCTGCGTGGCAGTGTCCTATGGACGGGGTACCAGGGTCTACACGTGGCATGTGTTACTCACTTGGTCGGGCTCTTCTCATCCTCTCCCCTATGACACGTAGCTGCGTGGCAGTGTCCTATGGACGGGGTACCAGGGTCTACACGTGGCATGTGTTACTCACTTGGTCGGGCCCTCCTCATCCTCTCCCCTATGACACGTAGCTGCGTGGCAGGGTCCTATGGACGGGGTACCAGGGTCTACACGTGGCATGTGTTACCCACTTGGTCGGGCCCTCCTCATCCTCTCCCCTATGACACGTAGCTGCGTGGCAGTGTCCTATGGACGGGGTACCAGGGTCTACACGTGGCATGTGTTACTCACTTGGTCGGGCCCTCCTCATCCTCTCCCCTATGACACGTAGCTGCGTGGCAGGGTCCTATGGACGGGGTACCAGGGTCTACACGTGGCATGTGTTACTCACTTGGTCGGGCCCTCCTCATCCTCTCCCCTATGACACGTAGCTGCGTGGCAGTGTCCTATGGACGGGGTACCAGGGTCTACACGTGGCATGTGTTACTCACTTGGTCGGGCCCTCCTCATCCTCTCCCCTATGACACGTAGCTGCGTGGCAGTGTCCTATGGACGGGGTACCAGGGTCTACACGTGGCATGTGTTACCCACTTGGTCGGGCCCTCCTCATCCTCTCCCCTATGACACGTAGCTGCGTGGCAGGGTCCTATGGACGGGGTACCAGGGTCTACACGTGGCATGTGTTATCACTTGGTCGGGCCCTCCTCATCCTCTCCCCTATGACACGTAGCTGCGTGGCAGTGTCCTATGGACGGGGTACCAGGGTCTACACGTGGCATGTGTTACTCACTTGGTCGGGCCCTCCTCATCCTCTCCCCTATGACACGTAGCTGCGTGGCAGGGTCCTATGGACGGGGTACCAGGGTCTACACGTGGCATGTGTTACTCACTTGGTCGGGCCCTCCCATCCTCTCCCCTATGACACGTAGCTGCGTGGCAGTGTCCTATGGACGGGGTACCAGGGTCTACACGTGGCATGTGTTACTCACTTGGTCGGGCTCTTCTCATCCTCTCCCCTATGACACGTAGCTGCGTGGCAGTGTCCTATGGTGGGGGTACCAGGGCCTACACGTGGCATGTGTTACTCACTTGGTTGGGCCCTCCTCATCCTCTCCCCTATGTCACGTAGCTGCGTGGCAGTGTCCTATGGACGGGGTACCAGGGTCTACACGTGGCATGTGTTACTCACTTGGTCGGGCCCTCCTCATCCTCTCCCCTATGACACGTAGCTGCGTGGCAGGGTCCTATGGACGGGGTACCAGGGTCTACACGTGGCATGTGTTACTCACTTGGTCGGGCCCTCCTCATCCTCTCCCCTATGACACGTAGCTGCGTGGCAGTGTCCTATGGACGGGGTACCAGGGTCTACACGTGGCATGTGTTACTCACTTGGTCGGGCCCTCCTCATCCTCTCCCCTATGACACGTAGCTGCGTGGCAGGGTCCAATGGACGGGGTACCAGGGTCTACACGTGGCATGTGTTACTCACTTGGTCGGGCCCTCCTCATCCTCTCCCCTATGACACGTAGCTGCGTGGCAGTGTCCTATGGACGGGGTACCAGGGTCTACACGTGGCATGTGTTACTCACTTGGTCGGGCCCTCCTCATCCTCTCCCCTATGACACGTAGCTGCGTGGCAGTGTCCTATGGACGGGGTACCAGGGTCTACACGTGGCATGTGTTACCCACTTGGTCGGGCCCTCCTCATCCTCTCCCCTATGACACGTAGCTGCGTGGCAGTGTCCTATGGACGGGGTACCAGGGTCTACACGTGGCATGTGTTACTCACTTGGTCGGGCCCTCCTCATCCTCTCCCCTATGACACGTAGCTGCGTGGCAGTGTCCTATGGACGGGGTACCAGGGTCTACACGTGGCATGTGTTACTCACTTGGTCGGGCCCTCCTCATCCTCTCCCCTATGACACGTAGCTGCGTGGCAGTGTCCTATGGACGGGGTACCAGGGTCTACACGTGGCATGTGTTACTCACTTGGTCGGGCCCTCCTCATCCTCTCCCCTATGACACGTAGCTGCGTGGCAGTGTCCTATGGACGGGGTACCAGGGTCTACACGTGGCATGTGTTACTCACTTGGTCGGGCCCTCCTCATCCTCTCCCCTATGACACGTAGCTGCGTGGCAGTGTCCTATGGACGGGGTACCAGGGTCTACACGTGGCATGTGTTACCCACTTGGTCGGGCCCTCCTCATCCTCTCCCCTATGACACGTAGCTGCGTGGCAGGGTCCTATGGACGGGGTACCAGGGTCTACACGTGGCATGTGTTACTCACTTGGTCGGGCTCTTCTCATCCTCTCCCCTATGACACGTAGCTGCGTGGCAGTGTCCTATGGACGGGGTACCAGGGTCTACACGTGGCATGTGTTACCCACTTGGTCGGGCCCTCCTCATCCTCTCCCCTATGACACGTAGCTGCGTGGCAGTGTCCTATGGACGGGGTACCAGGGTCTACACGTGGCATGTGTTACTCACTTGGTCGGGCCCTCCCATCCTCTCCCCTATGACACGTAGCTGCGTGGCCGTGTCCTATGGACGGGGTACCAGGGCCTACACGTGGCATGTGTTACTCACTTGGTCGGGCTCTTCTCATCCTCTCCCCTATGACACGTAGCTGCGTGGCAGTGTCCTATGGACGGGGTACCAGGGTCTACACGTGGCATGTGTTACTCACTTGGTCGGGCTCTTCTCATCCTCTCCCCTATGACACGTAGCTGCGTGGCAGTGTCCTATGGACGGGGTACCAGGGTCTACACGTGGCATGTGTTACTCACTTGGTCGGGCCCTCCTCATCCTCTCCCCTATGACGCGTAGCTGCGTGGCAGTGTTCACCTTGGCGAGCCTCATATCGAGTAGCATGCACTGAGCGTTGGCTTCTTCCCATGTGTATGATCCAAAATAGATGTGGTAACGTTTTCGCCCAACCTTTATCGGTGGTTTTATTTCAACTACTCCTCCATCTGACGTTTTGGGCGCTAAAAAAGAAATACACGAATTCAAATCAACAAATTTAAAAAAAAATTTTCTTTCGATAATTAATGTGTAAGTTAAGGTTATTGATGAATCCGTATTCATTTATAATATACAAGGTTGTCACAACTTTTTTTTATCAGGCGAAATGTGTACATTGTTATGTTTAATATTCATTGAGAGTATTGTTTTTTAAATGTTGTTATTCTTATAAACTGGGTCAGAAACGGTAGGATGATGTTGAACGGACATAGATGTAAAGTATTACTACTGTTCTTAATTATTATTGTCTCAAATGTAGGCGACCGTCTCGATTAGACCTTTATGGCACTTCGCTTTTTTTTTTTTTTTTTTCTTGTTTCTGGCGTCGATAGCGGTTGAACGGAAATTCCGATCAAGTTGAATTTTGGACCATCTACAAGCCTCTATGTTCATTGATTGTGTAAAGTTTTGTGACAAAATCGTTCGAAAAGTTACAAAGTTACACCATAGTTAGCAGAAAATATTTTTCTGAAACAAAATAGTGGCAAAATGTGAGAGCCATATTTTTAAAAATATTTTTCAGGTGAGATTGTGTTCATGTTATGGCGATCTGATAAGTTTTGGCAAAATTGCACAAAGGGTAATCGAAAATATTTTTCTGAAACACAGTTAAAGGCAAAATGTGAGGTAGCTTTTTTTTTTGTCCGGACACGAATATATTAATCTAATCACGATCTGATACGTATTATAGGCAGAAATTACATATCTATTGCTGTCAATAAGTGTTAGTAACGGTGGCGGCCCGTGTCGAAAACACTACACGAAATGATAACGAAAACTCTTAGCAACGCACATTGCAAAGCATTCAATAATGTCGGGAAGTATAATAGCTATGGAAATCAGAAAGTTTTTTTTTGCATTGCGCTTTCTTGACTGGTCTTTAATTGTTGTTTTTCTTAGCTTTGAGAACTATTCGCCAGAAAGTTCGTAGATATCAACACGGCTTGCAATGAGCTTAGCTTGAATATTGGAATGAATGCTCCACATCACCACCCAATGGTTGTACACAATACAGACATCGCTCAGCTTCATTCTGCGGGCGACCACGACATAAGCCCATATCACTCTACAATTGTAATCGTAGACTGGACTCACCAATTGCAATCGCAATCTACAATTATCCAATCACACTTGACCAGCTGATAATCCTAAAATCGTTCAACTAGGAAATAAATTCAAAAATAATAACTAATAAGACAAGCCCTTATCACAAACAAATATATAATTAAAGTTATTGGCTCATTGTTTCCATTAAAGTAGTTGTTGCTTGAGGTTATGTAGTGACAGTGCTCAATACGTATCTTACCGCTCTCGTTCCTGATTGGTTCACGTGACTCAGATCTACGTTCACAATCTTATTTTAGAGCTCGGTCTAAAAAAAGATTGCAATCGTAGACTGGCCGAACTGAGCTACTGCGCATGCGCCGCCAATCGAAGCTTGAATCTACGATTGCAATTGTCAGTTCGGAATATAATGTGATATGGCCTATATTTCAACATCTGTCTGTAGTGTGTGTACCTACCACGCCGACACAATATGCTTGACCCCCCTGCCTGTGCTATGCCGCCTGGTTAGCTGTCCAAGCTGGTCGGCCACCCCGTGTGACGTAGCTACTCGCGCTTGCAGTTAGAGGTCTGCACGGGCCTAAATATAGAAGCCGGCCCGTACTGAGTAAGCTAATCAAAGCCCGGGCCCGTATCGGCTCGTACTGAGTAAGCTAATCAAGGCCCGGGCCCGTATCGGCCCGTACTGAGTAAGCTAATCAAAGCCCGGGCCCGTAATCAAAGCCCGGGCCCGTACCGGCTCGTACTGAGTAAGCTAATCAAAGCCCGGGCCCGTATCGGCCCGTACTGAGTAAGCTCATCAAAGCCCGGGCCCGTGCCGGCCCGTACTGAGTAAGCTTATCAAAGCCCGGGCCCGTACCGGACCGGCCCGTACTGAGTAAGCTTATCAAAGCCCGGGCCCGTACCGGCCCGTACTGGGTAAACAAATCAAAGCCCGGGCCCGTACCGGCCCGTACTGAGTAAGCTAATCAAAGCCCGGGCCCGTATCGGCCCGTACTGAGTAAGCTAATCAAAGCCCGGGCCCGTACCGGCCCGTACTGAGTAAGCTTATCAAAGCCCGGGCCCGTACCGGCTCGTACTGAGTAAGCTAATCAAAGCCCGGGCCCGTATCGGCCCGTACTGAGTAAGCTAATCAAATCCCGGGCCCGTACCGGCCCGTACTGAGTAAGCTAATCAAAGCCCGGGCCCGTACCGGCCCGTACTGAGTAAGCTTATCAAAGCCCGGGCCCGTACCGGCCCGTACTGAGTAAGCTTATCAAAGCCCGGGCCCGTACCGGCCCGTACTGAGTGAGCTTATCAAAGCCCGGGCCCGTACCGGCCCGTACTGAGTAACATAATCAAAGCCCAGGCCCGTACCGGCCCGTACTGAGTAAGCTAATCAAAGCCCGGGCCCGTACCGGCCCGTGCTGAGTAAGCTTATCAAAGCCCGGGCCCGTATCGGCCCGTACTAAGTAAGCTTATCAAAGCCCGGGCCCGTACTGGCCCGTACTGAGTAAGCTTATCAAAGCCCGGGCCCGTATCGGCTCGTACTGAGTAAGCTTATCAAAGCCCGGGCCCGTACCGGCTCGTACTGAGTAAGCTTATCAAAGCCCGGGCCCGTATCGGCCCGTACTGAGTAAGGTCATCAATGCCCGGGCCCGTATCGGCCCGTACTGAGTAAGCTCATCAATGCCCGGGCCCGTACCGGCCCGTTCTGAGTAAGCTAATCAAATCCCGGGCCCGTACCGGCCCGTACTGAGAAAGCTTATCAAACCCGGGCCCGTATCGGCACGTACTGAGTGAGCTTATCAAAGCCCGGGCCCGTACCGGCCCGTACTGAGAAAGCTTATCAAAGCCCGGGCCCGTACCGGCCCGTACTGAGTAAGCTAATCAAAGCCCGGGCCCGTATCGGCCTGTATTGAGTAAGCTCATCAATGCCCGGGCCCGTATCGGCACGTACTGAGTGAGCTTATCAAAGCCCGGGCCCGTACCGGCCCGTACTGAGTAAGCTAATCAAATCCCGGGCCCGTACCGGCCCGTACTGAGTAAGCTAATCAAAGCCCGGGCCCGTATCGGTCCGTACTGAGTAAGCTAATCAAAGCTCGGGCCCGTATCGGCCCGTACTGAGTAAGCTTATCAAAGCCTGGGCCCGTATCGGCCCGTACTGAGTAAGCTAATCAAAGCCCGGGCCCGGCCCAGGCCCGCCTGAAGTTTAAATTGGCCCGTAAAAGCCCGTTCAACTGTTAAAGCAGCAAGCTGATATTTGTAGTACTTGGAGAGGAATACGAACGAAAGTGTGGGCATGAAAAAGAGATTAAATGAAACGAAATTAGTAACTATTGCCAGTGAAAGTTTGTAACGAGAACAATTACAACAAAAACGTTGAAACCGGAAGTTTATATATATATATATATATATATGTTGGGAAACTAAAGGTTTATTTTAAGTTTCGATAATTTTGGTAAAAGAACATTACTTTTCTTTCATTGCAGTTACCGATTACAACAAAAAATTAAAACCCCGAAAAAATCCCCCTTCGTTCAGTAATATGTAGGCACTGGCACATTATGCGTACTTCAACTCTAGGATTAATACGGCATTGAATTCTGGGGAAATGCGTCAAAGGTTGAAAAGATTTTTTTAATACAAAAAAGAGCAATAAGAGCTATTTCTTATGTCAAAACAAGTGCTCATTGTGAACCGTTGCTCAGAAAATACAGATCCTTACCTTATATTATTCACACTTCACAGTATGTTTATCTTTCCGTCTTATATATTCAAAATAATTTGGAACAATTCAAGAAGAATAAGAAATACATACTTATAATACACGAGTAAAAGATCAGATACACAATACAAAATGTTACTTAAAACTTTCTCAATTATATCACATCACATGCAAGTGTCATTATATAATCATTTACTAAACGCAATTAAAGAGTACACTTCAGCCAGTAATTTTAAATCAAAACTTAAACAATTCCTCATTAAAAAAAGTGTTTCACAGCATAGAAGTATATTTAAATGAGCCTCTGAATTACTTAAAATAAAATATTAATTTAAATAACTTAATAAGTGTTGCTGAAGGTGTTGATGATGATAAATAATTAGTTAATTATAGTTATTATTGTCATTATTGTTCGTATTATCTTCAATATTTTTCATTATGTTTAACAGCTTGTTCCAGCACTGGAAGCAACTATGCTCTGTAATTTAAGAAAACAAATTAATTGTTGTTTTAAAATCATCGTTACGTAAGAAAACCAATATCAATGCATAGCTTAGGCGTTTTATTTATTAATTATGTATTTATTTTTTTCATTTTTTTTTTTTTAATATATAAAATAATAAATAATTTCATTATATAGAAGGCTATACATTTTTGATTTCTGATTTGACTGTACTACTTTTCCTGTACACCCGAAAGGGTATTATAATATAACGTATGTAACTTATATTATACTAATATATAGAAATAAAACTGTACATACATACATACATAGATACATACATACATACAAACATACATACATACATACATACATACATACATACATACATACATACATACATACATACATACATACATACATACATACATACATACATACATACATACATACATACATACACACATACATACATACATACATACATACATACAGACAGACATACATACATACATACATACATACATACATACATACATACATACATACATACATACATACAAACATACATACATACATACATACATACATACATACATACATACATACATACATACATACATACATACATACATACATACATACATACATACATACATACATACATACATACAAACATACATACATACATACATACATACATACATACATACATACATACATACATACAGGTCCGTACCCGTGCAGACCTCTACTCGCAGTACAGTTTGCAGGGGCAGCGGTATAGGCCATCTCAAGAATAGAATAAGGCCATATCACTTTTTTTTATTCGTAGATTCGAGCTTACGATTGGCGGCGCATGCGCAGTAGCTCGGTTGGGCCTTGCAATCTTTTTTATATCGAGCTCTAAAATAAGATTGTGAACGTAGATCTGAGTCACGTGAACCAATCAGGAACGAGAGCGGTAAGATACGTATTGAGCACTGTCACTACATAACCTCAAGCAACAACTACTTTAATAGAAACAAAGAGCCAAAAACTTTAATTATATATTAGTTGTTATTATTGAATTTACTTCCTAGTTTCATGATTTAAGGATTGTCAGCTGGTCAAGTGTGATTGGAAAATAAAAGATTGCGATTGAGATCGGCGACTCCAGTCTACGATTCCAATAATTGTAGTGTGGTATGGGCCATAGACTGGATGCAATCTGGTGGCAAGCAAATAAACTTCTATGAGGAGGTGATTACTCATCGTTGATTTGTATAAAACATAAATGGCGCAGATAAGGAGGTAGCTTAGCAGCGCTATCTATTGTTAGTTGAGTCTCCTGTCATTGGGTTCGTAAGACAAACACAATGCTCCTATACTATCCCGCTGTCGGTAAAGATAACGACCGCTGTAGAATCTGTACAGTAATATGCGAAAATTGTGAATTTTCTATATGTTTCGCAAGAGAGACCAACGGATGTTCCCACAAACACGAAATTGTTATATCTTATTCAGAAAAATATTTATAATATCACTAAATTGAAAAATATTTTGATTGAAAATCGGTAATTGCAGGGATAATTATTAGTCATTTAGAAAAATATCACAAAGAAAATCAAATGATTACCATAAAAACTGCAGCATTAGCAGCGGTCCTTCTTAGGCCTCATTCCTGTCCATTTGGTTTAACTCTTCTTATCTCTCGCTAACCTCATGTTAAAATGACCCCGGGGTTAACTACCAAGGCTGAGGCTCCTACCGAGGATTTGTCTGCATAATACGGAGTCAAACATGACCCTGTTCGATAGTAGGGTTATGAGAGTTATCTCAACAATATTTTGAAAGGCCGGCAATTTTTCAGTTGCCGGTGTGTATAGTTTCACTGATGTCACATTTAAATTCTTAATTGGGAATATCATTTGCTTTTGGTATTTATTGAAGTTTATTAACAATTTTGTGTATTTGTAGTACATAATACAGTTCCTGAATCTTTAAGTATCTAGTTTTATAAATTATCTTGTCGACGTTTTAAGATTATTAATAGGTTGCACGTACGTCACATCTTTGCGCGTGGCGGCCACATTTGTGACCAAACTTTGAAGTTGCCATGGAGAAACAATTGAAGGCTGTTGTGGTAGAACACATAAATTCTTAATTTTTTAAAATCCAGTCTGCTTTTGAAAAAAAAAAATTATGTATGATAATTTTGTATTTTTGTATTACTTATGCTAACTTTTTAAAATCTAAATTAGGCTCATTTATTAAATTTGAATATTTTGTTAATGATCTAGGATTGGTCCTCCTCAATATTGTCGCAATCATGGCCTCTGTGACGTCACGTGGGAACTATGAATTGTTTTGATTTTCTCGTTTTTTCAACAATGTCTTCGAACGGCGTCTCAGTTACTGACTCATGATTGGCTATTGACTAACACCAGGGCTCAATTTGCAAATGTACTGGAATGAGGCAGGGGCCTTATTCCAGTACATTTGCAAACTTAACCCCGGTGTTAGCCAATAGTCAATCAGGAGTCAGCAATTCAGACGCCGTTGGAAGTAAGGCGTTGTTGAAAAAACAGGACAAAATAATAACAATAAAAAACAAAACAGTCCAATAACCTCAAAAC
>OX246744.1:20844353-21004353 GCA_945910005.1 Isoperla grammatica | reverse complement strand
ACACTCACCCACCGCCGACTGTCTGATATTGCACAAGCTTGTATTACTTGAGGTAAAGTGACACACTATGCGTCTGTTGACACTTACCCACCGCCGACTGTCTGATATTGCACAAGCTTGTATTACTTGAGGTAAAGTGACACACTATGCGTCTGTTTGACACTTACCCACCGCCGACTGTCTGATATTGCACAAGCTTGTATTACTTGAGGTAAAGTGACACACTATGCGTCTGTTGACACTTACCCACCGCCGACTGTCTGATATTGCACAAGCTTGTATTACTTGAGGTAAAGCGACACACTATGCGTCTGTTGACACTTACCCACCGCCGACTGTCTGATATTGCACAAGCTTGTATTACTTGAGGTAAAGTGACACACTATGCGTCTGTTTGACACTTACCCACCGCCGACTGTCTGATATTGCACAAGCTTGTATTACTTGAGGTAAAGTGACACACTATGCGTCTGTTGACATTTACCTAGCGCCGACTGTCTGATATTGCACAAGCTTGTATTACTTGAGGTAAAGTGACACACTATGCGTCTGTTTGACACTTACCCACCGCCGACTGTCTGATATTGCACAAGCTTGTATTACTTGAGGTAAAGTGACACACTATGCGTCTGTTGACATTTACCTAGCGCCGACTGTCTGATATTGCACAAGCTTGTATTACTTGAGGTAAAGTGACACACTATGCTTCTGTTGACACTCACCCACCGCCGACTGTCTGATATTGCACAAGCTTGTATTACTTGAGGTAAAGTGACACACTATGCGTCTGTTGACACTTACCCACCGCCGACTGTCTGATATTGCACAAGCTTGTATTACTTGAGGTAAAGTGACACACTATGCGTCTGTTGACACTCACCCACCGCCGACTGTCTGATATTGCACAAGCTTGTATTACTTGAGGTAAAGTGACACACTATGCGTCTGTTGACATTTACCTAGCGCCGACTGTCTGATATTGCACAAGCTTGTATTACTTGAGGTAAAGTGACACACTATGCTTCTGTTGACACTCACCCACCGCCGACTGTCTGATATTGCACAAGCTTGTATTACTTGAGGTAAAGTGACACACTATGCGTCTGTTTGACACTCACCCACCGCCGACTCTCTGATATTGCACAAGCTAGTATTACTTGAGGTAAAGTGACACACTATGCGTCTGTTTGACACTTACCCACCGCCGACTGTCTGATATTGCACAAGCTTGTATTACTTGAGGTAAAGTGACACACTATGCGTCTGTTTGACACTTACCCACCGCCGACTGTCTGATATTGCACAAGCTTGTATTACTTGAGGTAAAGTGACACACTATGCGTCTGTTTGACACTCACCCACCGCCGACTCTCTGATATTGCACAAGCTAGTATTACTTGAGGTAAAGTGACACACTATGCGTCTGTTTGACACTTACCCACCGCCGACTGTCTGATATTGCACAAGCTTGTATTACTTGAGGTAAAGTGACACACTATGCGTCTGTTTGACACTTACCCCCCGCCGACTGTCTGATATTGCACAAGCTTGTATTACTTGAGGTAAAGTGACACACTATGCGTCTGTTTGACACTTACCCCCCGCCGACTGTCTGATATTGCATAAGCTTGTATTACTTGAGGTAAAGTGACACACTATGCGTCTGTTTGACACTTACCCCCCGCCGACTGTCTGATATTGCATAAGCTTGTATTACTTGAGGTAAAGTGACACACTATGCGTCTGTTGACACTCACCCACCGCCGACTGTCTGATATTGTACAAGCTTGTATTACTTGAGGTAAAGTGACACACTATGCGTCTGTTGACACTTACCCACCGCCGACTGTCTGATATTGCACAAGCTTGTATTACTTGAGGTAAAGTGACACACTATGCGTCTGTTGACACTTACCCCCCGCCGACTGTCTGATATTGTACAAGCTTGTATTACTTGAGGTAAAGTGACACACTATGCGTCTGTTGACACTTACCCCCCGCCGACTGTCTGATATTGTACAAGCTTGTATTACTTGAGGTAAAGTGACACACTATGCGTCTGTTGACACTTACCCACCGCCGACTGTCTGATATTGCACAAGCTTGTATTACTTGAGGTAAAGTGACACACTATGCGTCTGTTGACACTTACCCACCGCCGACTGTCTGATATTGCACAAGCTTGTATTACTTGAGGTAAAGTGACACACTATGCGTCTGTTTGACACTTACCCCCCGCCGACTGTCTGATATTGCATAAGCTTGTATTACTTGAGGTAAAGTGACACACTATGCGTCTGTTGACACTTACCCACCGCCGACTGTCTGATATTGCACAAGCTTGTATTACTTGAGGTAAAGTGACACACTATGCGTCTGTTTGACACTTACCCCCCGCCGACTGTCTGATATTGTACAAGCTTGTATTACTTGAGGTAAAGTGACACACTATGCGTCTGTTTGACACTTACCCACCGCCGACTGTCTGATATTGCACAAGCCTGTATTACTTGAGGTAAAGTGACACACTATGCGTCTGTTGACACTTACCCACCGCCGACTGTCTGATATTGCACAAGCTTGTATTACTTGAGGTAAAGTGACACACTATGCGTCTGTTTGACACTTACCCCCCGCCGACTGTCTGATATTGCATAAGCTTGTATTACTTGAGGTAAAGTGACACACTATGCGTCTGTTGACACTCACCCACCGCCGACTGTCTGATATTGTACAAGCTTGTATTACTTGAGGTAAAGTGACACACTATGCGTCTGTTTGACACTTACCCACCGCCGACTGTCTGATATTGCACAAGCTTGTATTACTTGAGGTAAAGTGACACACTATGCGTCTGTTGACACTCACCCACCGCCGACTGTCTGATATTGCACAAGCTTGTATTACTTGAGGTAAAGTGACACACTATGCGTCTGTTTGACACTTACCCACCGCCGACTGTCTGATATTGCACAAGCTTGTATTACTTGAGGTAAAGTGACACACTATGCGTCTGTTTGACACTCACCCACCGCCGACTGTCTGATATTGCACAAGCTTGTATTACTTGAGGTAAAGTGACACACTATGCGTCTGTTGACACTTACCCACCGCCGACTGTCTGATATTGCACAAGCTTGTATTACTTGAGGTAAAGCGACACACTATGCGTCTGTTGACACTTACCCCCCGCCGACTGTCTGATATTGCACAAGCTTGTATTACTTGAGGTAAAGTGACACACTATGCGTCTGTTGACACTCACCCACCGCCGACTGTCTGATATTGTACAAGCTTGTATTACTTGAGGTAAAGTGACACACTATGCGTCTGTTGACACTCACCCACCGCCGACTGTCTGATATTGCACAAGCTTGTATTACTTGAGGTAAAGTGACACACTATGCGTCTGTTTGACACTTACCCACCGCCGACTGTCTGATATTGCACAAGCTTGTATTACTTGAGGTAAAGTGACACACTATGCGTCTGTTGACACTCACCCACCGCCGACTGTCTGATATTGCACAAGCTTGTATTACTTGAGGTAAAGTGACACACTATGCGTCTGTTTGACACTTACCCACCGCCGACTGTCTGATATTGCACAAGCTTGTATTACTTGAGGTAAAGTGACACACTATGCGTCTGTTGACACTCACCCACCGCCGACTGTCTGATATTGCACAAGCTTGTATTACTTGAGGTAAAGTGACACACTATGCGTCTGTTGACACTCACCCACCGCCGACTGTCTGATATTGTACTAGCCTGTATTACTTGAGGTAAAGTGACACACTATGCGTCTGTTGACACTTACCCCCCGCCGACTGTCTGATATTGCACAAGCTTGTATTACTTGAGGTAAAGTGACACACTATGCGTCTGTTGACACTTACCCCCCGCCGACTGTCTGATATTGCACAAGCTTGTATTACTTGAGGTAAAGTGACACACTATGCGTCTGTTGACACTTACCCCCCGCCGACTGTCTGATATTGCACAAGCTTGTACTACTTGAGGTAAAGTGACACACTATGCGTCTGTTTGACACTCACCCACCGCCGACTGTCTGATATTGCATAAGCTTGTATTACTTGAGGTAAAGTGACACACTATGCGTCTGTTGACACTTACCCACCGCCGACTGTCTGATATTGCACAAGCTTGTATTACTTGAGGTAAAGTGACACACTATGCGTCTGTTTGACACTTACCTACCGCCGACTGTCTGATATTGCACAAGCTTGTACTACTTGAGGTAAAGTGACACACTATGCGTCTGTTTGACACTTACCCACCGCCGACTGTCTGATATTGTACTAGCCTGTATTACTTGAGGTAAAGTGACACACTATGCGTCTGTTGACACTTACCCACCGCCGACTGTCTGATATTGCACAAGCTTGTATTACTTGAGGTAAAGTGACACACTATGCGTCTGTTTGACACTCACCCACCGCCGACTGTCTGATATTGCACAAGCTTGTATTACTTGAGGTGAAGTGACACACTATGCGTCTGTTGACACTTACCCACCGCCGACTGTCTGATATTGCACAAGCTTGTATTACTTGAGGTAAAGTGACACACTATGCGTCTGTTGACACTTACCCACCGCCGACTGTCTGATATTGCACAAGCCTGTATTACTTGAGGTAAAGTGACACACTATGCGTCTGTTTGACACTCACCCACCGCCGACTGTCTGATATTGCACAAGCTTGTATTACTTGAGGTAAAGTGACACACTATGCGTCTGTTGACACTCACCCACCGCCGACTGTCTGATATTGCACAAGCTTGTATTACTTGAGGTAAAGTGACACACTATGCGTCTGTTGACACTTACCCACCGCCGACTGTCTGATATTGCACAAGCCTGTATTACTTGAGGTAAAGTGACACACTATGCGTCTGTTTAACACTTACCCACCGCCGACTGTCTGATATTGCACAAGCTTGTATTACTTGAGGTAAAGTGACACACTATGCGTCTGTTGGACACTTACCCACCGCCGACTGTCTGATATTGCACAAGCTTGTATTACTTGAGGTAAAGTGACACACTATGCGTCTGTTTGACACTCACCCACCGCCGACTGTCTGATATTGCACAAGCCTGTATTACTTGAGGTAAAGTGACACACTATGCGTCTGTTTAACACTTACCCACCGCCGACTGTCTGATATTGCACAAGCTTGTATTACTTGAGGTAAAGTGACACACTATGCGTCTGTTTGACACTTACCCACCGCCGACTGTCTGATATTGCACAAGCTAGTATTACTTGAGGTAAAGTGACACACTATGCGTCTGTTGGACACTTACCCACCGCCGACTGTCTGATATTGCACAAGCTTGTATTACTTGAGGTAAAGTGACACACTATGCGTCTGTTGGACACTTACCCCCCGCCGACTGTCTGATATTGCACAAGCTTGTATTACTTGAGGTAAAGTGACACACTATGCGTCTGTTGGACACTTACCCACCGCCGACTGTCTGATATTGCACAAGCTTGTATTACTTGAGGTAAAGTGACACACTATGCGTCTGTTGGACACTTACCCACCGCCGACTGTCTGATATTGCACAAGCTTGTATTACTTGAGGTAAAGTGACACACTATGCGTCTGTTTGACACTTACCCCCCGCCGACTGTCTGATATTGCACAAGCTTGTATTACTTGAGGTAAAGCGACACACTATGCGTCTGTTGACACTCACCCACCGCCGACTGTCTGATATTGCACAAGCTTGTATTACTTGAGGTAAAGTGACACACTATGCGTCTGTTGGACACTTACCCACCGCCGACTGTCTGATATTGCACAAGCTTGTATTACTTGAGGTAAAGTGACACACTATGCGTCTGTTGGACACTTACCCACCGCCGACTGTCTGATATTGCACAAGCTTGTATTACTTGAGGTAAAGTGACACACTATGCGTCTGTTGGACACTTACCCCCCGCCGACTGTCTGATATTGCACAAGCTAGTATTACTTGAGGTAAAGTGACACACTATGCGTCTGTTGGACACTTACCCACCGCCGACTGTCTGATATTGCACAAGCTTGTATTACTTGAGGTAAAGTGACACACTATGCGTCTGTTGGACACTTACCCACCGCCGACTGTCTGATATTGCACAAGCTAGTATTACTTGAGGTAAAGTGACACACTATGCGTCTGTTGACATTTACCCACCGCCGACTCTCTGATATTGCACAAGCTAGTATTACTTGAGGTAAAGTGACACACTATGCGTCTGTTGGACACTTACCCACCGCCGACTGTCTGATATTGCACAAGCTAGTATTACTTGAGGTAAAGTGACACACTATGCGTCTGTTGGACACTTACCCACCGCCGACTGTCTGATATTGCACAAGCTTGTATTACTTGAGGTAAAGTGACACACTATGCGTCTGTTGACATTTACCCACCGCCGACTGTCTGATATTGTACAAGCTTGTATTACTTGAGGTAAAGTGACACACTATGCGTCTGTTGACACTTACCCCCCGCCGACTGTCTGATATTGCACAAGCTTGTATTACTTGAGGTAAAGTGACACACTATGCGTCTGTTTGACACTTACCCACCGCCGACTGTCTGATATTGCACAAGCTTGTACTACTTGAGGTAAAGTGACACACTATGCGTCTGTTGACACTTACCTAGCGCCGACTGTCTGATATTGCACAAGCTTGTATTACTTGAGGTAAAGTGACACACTATGCGTCTGTTGACACTTACCCCCCGCCGACTGTCTGATATTGCACAAGCTTGTACTACTTGAGGTAAAGTGACACACTATGCGTCTGTTGACACTTACCTAGCGCCGACTGTCTGATATTGCACAAGCTTGTACTACTTGAGGTAAAGTGACACACTATGCGTCTGTTGACACTTACCCACCGCCGACTGTCTGATATTGTACAAGCTTGTATTACTTGAGGTAAAGTGACACACTATGCGTCTGTTTGACACTTACCCACCGCCGACTGTCTGATATTGTACAAGCTTGTATTACTTGAGGTAAAGTGACACACTATGCGTCTGTTTGACACTTACCCACCGCCGACTCGGCCAATGCACGAGCGACGAACACAGCTGTAGAGTTCTTGTCGAACTCTACCAAGGATCCGTTCCTCGCTCCACACAAGTTCTTGGCGTCGTCCCAAGATACTTTATCCGTGTAGATAGCGATCCTTTCCCCTTCGTAGTCATAGTACTCGACACCCATAATCTCTTCCGCTGGGGCTGTTAAAAAATAAAACGTAATGTTTTTATTACATTTATTCGACGAAACGCTCTTCTTTGACCCATTACATACTGTTTTTAAATATCGTAAATTTACGTTTGGATATCACATTGAGTCATTAGCCTTATGTACACCAGAGGATAAAATGGAACCTTGAATTCACATGGAGACTATATATATATATATGAACAAGCGAGATGACGCTCAAAGACTACCTTCGGCTTGGAAACCGATTGTGGCTAACCTTAAAGTCCAGCAGGTGTTTCCAGCCATCAATCAGCCTGTTTCTGACCATTCTCAGAGACAAAGAGTTCCAGCAGTGTCTCAGGGGGGACCCATAACCAGAAGCAAATTCAAAGAGCTTGCTAGAGCTACCCAGTGATGTATCGCTGTGGCAGTGTCAAATACCTTACTACAATAATACGGGACACTGGCCTAAATTTGCTGCGACATGTAGGTAGTGCTGCTCTCAAGCGGCAGGAGGAGATCCAAACATGATAAGAATATTGTTACGAAGATACGTAAAAAATACCGATGGGTAGACTATTATAATATTTGAAGTTACGTTGCTCTTATAATGAAGTCAATCCCTAAGAAAGGATTTTTAAAAATTCCGACCCTAAGGGGGTTAAAAAGGGGGTGGAAGGTTTTCATTAGACTACCTATATCTCAACAACTAAACGTGCTATAGATCTGAAAATTGGTACATACATAGGTTATCCATTGTAAACAAAAAAAAGTAGTTTTACCATTTTTCGAAAATCCAGTTAAGAGGGGTGAAAACGGGGGTTGAAGTTTTTATGAGCATATCTATAACTCTAATACCAAAGATGACATATGCGTGAAAATTTGTATTTAGATTCTTCTTTTAATATAAAGAATCACGTGTTTCACCATTTTTCGAAAATCCAATTGCGGGGATGAAAACGGGGGGTGATTTTACAGCCCAAAAACCGAACATGTTACAGACGTAAAAATTGATAGTTATATTCTCCTTCAAAAATAAAGGAACACAGTTGTACCATATTTACGAAAGTTCTGTTAACGGGGGTGAATAGAGGGGGTGATTTTTAGATCATGAGACACCTATATCTCAAAAACCGAAGATGTTACAGACGTGACAATCGGTAGTTATATTCTCCAATTAAGATAAAGAAATATGTGTTGTACCATTTTTCTAAAATCCACTCAAAAGGGTTGAAAAGGAGCGATAGAATGAGGGGGTGATTTTTTTATCTCAAAAACCCGAAGATGTTCCAGACGTAAAAATTGGTATAAAGATTCTTCTTTAAAAAAAAAGAAAAACATGTTTGACTTTCTTTCGAAAATCCAGTAATGGGTGGCGAAAAAGGGGGTTGTTTAAAAAATGAGGATACCTGTATCTCATTAACCAAGGATGTAACGACTGTGAAAATTGGTATTTAAGCAACTTAAAAACAATTAGAAATATGTTTTAGCATTATACAAAAATCCAGTTATCGAGGGTGAGAATTGCGAGGGTGAATTTTTTTATGAGGGTATCTATACATCTCAAAACGCGGAAATGGTAAATGTTATATACATAATGATGTTTTTATTTTTTAAATATCTTTTAAAAAAACTTAATACGTGTTTTACTTTTTCCATAACATTCCAGGGGGTGAATTTCGTTTTTTTATCTAAAAACGCAATATGTTACAGACGTGAATTTATGTATTTGGATTCTACTTAAGAAATAAGTAGATAGGTGTTTTACCATTTTCCTCAAACCAAGGTAAGGCGGGTGAAAGAAGCCCAGGGGGGAGGGGGTGGTTTTCCAAATCTTAAAAACCGAAGTTGCTACAGGCGTGATAATTTATATTTTTATTCTTCTTTAATAATGAAGTCAATCCCTCAGAAAGGATTTTTAAAAATTCCGACCCTAAGGGGGTTAAAAAGGGGGTGGAAGGTTTTCATTAGACTACCTATATCTAACAACTAAACGTGCTATAGATCTGAAAATTGGTACATAGGTTCTCCATTGTAAATAATAATAAACATGTTCCGTTTGTGACTTTTAAAGAAATAACCCCCTGTTTTCACCCCCTTAATTGGATTTGCTAACAATATTAAAAAACTTATTTCTTTGTGACACAAGAAAATAATATCCATACCAATTTTCAAGTCTGTTACGTTTACCATAATCGGTTATTAGATATAGCAATTTAAGAAAATAAACACCCCCGCTTCTTACGTAAGGGGGTTACCTGGATTTTCAGAGAATGGTATAACATGTGTTTCTTTGTTTTTAAATTTGAATTTGAATACCAATATTCAAGGAGTAACTGTATCGGTTTTTTTAGTTAAAGCTGTATCTTTATTTTTAAAAACATACCCCCTTTTTCCCCACCCTTTATTGGTTTTTTGAAAAATGGTCTAATATGTGTTTTTTTAGTTTTGAAGAAGAATCTAGGTATCAATTTTCACGTCTCAAATATCTTCGGTTTTAGAGATTAAGAATTCACCCCCTCTACTTCACCATCCCTTTTCATCCTCCTTAACAGGATTTTAAGAAAGTGGTAATGTATTTTGTATTCCTTTATGTTTGAAGGAGAATCGAACCATCTATTTTCACGTCTGTAACACCTTCGTTTTTTGAGATATTTGTGTTCTTAATTTACCCCCTCTTTTCACCCCCGTTAACTGGATTTTCGGGGAATGGTGAAACACGTGTTTATTTATTTTTAGAGCAGAATCTTACACTCAATTTTCACATCTGTAACATGTTCAGTTTTGGAGATTTTAAAACACCCCCAGTTTTCACCCCTTAACTGGATTTTCGGAAAATGGCAAAACAAGTGTTTCTTATTTTGTAAAAAGGAACCTAAATATCAATTTTCACGTTTGTAGCATCTATGGTTTGAGACATAGGTATCGTCATAAAAAAATTCAACCCCCTCTTTTCACTCCCATTCATATGATTTTCCAAAACCGGTAAAACATGTATTTCATTATTTTTAATGAAGAATCTAAGTACCAATTTCGACGTCTGTAATACTTTCTGTTGTTGAAATATAAGTATTATAAAAAATGACTTGAACCCCCTTTTGCATCCCCTTATGGACAGAATTTTCAAAAAACCTTCGTTAATGGGTGGGTTTGTCATAATAGCTACGTACCTACCAAATTTCACGTTCCTAGGTTGAACGGTTTGAGCTGTGCGTTGATGAGTCAGTCAGTCACTCACTCACTCACTCACTCACTCAGTAAGACACTTGCTTTTATACATATATATATATATAGATTTATGTAATGTCACACCATTTCCCCCTCCCCAACCCTATACCATCGCTTTTTCATCATTCACCCCCCTAAAAGCGTCGCGTAATAACATAAACGGCCCCTGTAATGTTCGTTTTACACACATTGTTTGGCACATCTTTTACTTAAATACTAAGATTTAGTTAACATTAATTTGTTCATAATTATAAATGGCAATCATAACTATGTCTATTACATATGTTTGCAGTACAATGATGCGTAATTGCTAGCTTTACTAACAGGTTTTAATGATAGAGCGTACAGCGTCCTACTGGCAGGACGAAAACGACTCATTTGAGTACGTAGCAAATCACTTGGTTTCAGTACTATGCGTCCTGCTAGCAGGACGTGTTTTTCGCTAGATATGTAGAGCATATTCCAAGGGGCTAGCGCATTTTTGTTTCATGGTTGTAGCCCTCTTAGTTCGCAAGTCACAGCCTGTCAGCTGTGAGTCGACACTGTGCTGCCATTTTAGCACGATGTTAGTTGTGGGTGATCGTGTTTCTACAAAAGCTACGAATTTTGATCAAAAAAACAGTAATTCTTGGAGTGTAAGTCAGTTTAGGGGTTGAGTGGGATACGGCTGTATGTTTGGGTGTTGTTACTAAAGTGAACAAAGCCAGTAATTGTGCTACAGTACTTTGGGACGACAAGAATAGCACAAGAATATCATGCCAATTGTTGAAGCCTGTTGATATTTCGTCTTCACGAGAAAGCAACCCTACGGCTTCCACAACAGCTTCTTCTGCACGTTAGTTAATAAAAGCATTATATAACTAGCGTATTTAGACCATTTACTGTACAAGCTTCTAGTTCTGGCTTATATTTTATGTAGCTACACGTGAGTAGTCAATAATAATACGGAATACGCATTTACGCTGGACAGCGGCGTTCGAGTGCTTGCTACCCGCTAGCGCGAGCTGAGCACGCAAAGCCTACCACATTTAGCATGGCATTCCAGCCTAATTCAAATGATAAGAAGCAATCTGAAGTTGTTAAAAAGACAATATAGCTATTCAATTCAACCAATCAAACCATTTGTGCTTTAACTTTATTTTTTTTTATCACCCTGATCATATATGATAATATTATGTAAATTAAAAACGCTCTTGAAACGTATATCAATTTGTAATGATCTAAATTTACAAATGTTACCTAAATCCTGATTGTCTAAATATTGAACCTATTGTGCATATGTAGGGCATCACGAAATTAATAATTTTATTTGTTAATAAAATAAATTAAGTTTGATTTAAAAATAATATTATTTTAAAAATGTTGGCGCTGGGCTTCCGGAAGGTTCGTGTACTGCTGGAAGGACCATTCAATGAGTTTCCGCGTCCTGCTAGCAGTACGCAATATTTGGAAAATCGAATCTTCAAAAAATAATAATACATCTTGTCTCTGTCCTTCCGGCCGGACTTTTAGTACTGCTGGAAGGACCGACTTGCCTGCGCAAAATCTGTCTTCCAGCAGGACAAGGGCCCTGTACAAAAGTACTCACGGAAGCGCTTCCGGCAGGACAAGCGCTTGTACGTTCTATCATTAAAGTGCGAAAATAACATTGAATCAAGCGGCCATCATCGGAATATCTCCTCAAGCCGTTAGTAGCGCTAGTGTTGCGTGTCGCCGCCTTCTTGTATGTTAAATATGGACAGTGTCCAGTATTATTATTGTAAGGTATAGACTAGACTAGTTTTAATAATTTTTCAGCTTTGGGGCCCCTCGTGTTAAAAGCTGCCAACAAAGTGATCCTAATAGATTTTTAAACGCTGAATCCGAATAACATTGTTGGCAATCGCCATTTTCACTTTTATACCCTTAAATCGTATTAAGGGTTGGTTTTTGCCGTCCAGAAGAAAAAAAATTACAGAAACCACTGTTTTAACACTAAAAACCAAATAAATTTTTTTATATACTCAGCGAAGATTAACTAATGCAATTGATGATTTTAAAAAATGGATGAAGTTAATATCGGGGTGTAAAACGAGGGTGCAACAAGAAAAAAAGTGCATATTATTTATGCAACTACTAGACTTTGAGCCAGAGGGTAAAAATGGCTCATGAATAAACGTGCCGTACACCGTTGGATTACCAATACTCGCGAAAATATTGTATGATATTGTATGATAAGACACTTTTTCAATATCGGGAGGGAAAATGGCGTCGCGACGCCTCAAATTCAGGTGTCTGAATTTCATGTGTGCACATCTGTCTATATAAATACCTCTAACTTTGTATTTATGTTAGATAGAGCCATGAAATTAACTAGTAGTAACAAGTAATGTTTAGTTTGTTTATGAAAAAAAACAAAAAAAACACAATTTGATAATAGTCCGTTACAGGATAAAATAGACCACGGTAGCAAGAATTGTAACAATCGCACTTGTTTGGTTAGCCCTGAGAGCCAAACTTACGAATTTCGTTATAAATTCAATACACCATTAAGTTAGTCATACTTTCAGATGAATTATTTTGTATAGCACATTTCAATATCGGAAGGAAAAGTGGCGGTGTGACACCTCAAAGTCAGACGATGTCTGAATTTCACTTATGCAGATATTATGTCAAATCAATAACTCTAGCTTGTGCTTGCTTACAAGTGGCTCCATAGAGTTAGCCACTATTAACTTTCTTATGTTAAGTTTGTTTATAGACAAAATTATAAACAATAAAAAACATTGATAAGTACTCCGTTTCATAAAAAATAGACCTCCGTAACGAGAATTGTAACAATCTTAAGACTTTGATTACCCCTGAGAGCCACATTTATGAAATTGGATAAATCTGTCTTTACCCGTTAAAATCTGTACATTCTTTAGAAAAAACTATTTAGTGTTGAACATTTCAATAACGGAAGGGTTAGTCGCGTTGCAACGCCCCAAGGCCAAACAATGCCTGAATGTCACGTACTCACTTCTGTCAATTAAATAACTCTAAGGTTATTATTGCTTCTAGGTAGAGCCATGAAATTCACTTTTATTAACTCGTATGGTTATGATTGTTTACATAAACAAAATAAAAAACAAACAAAATATTGATAAATACTCCGTTTCGTAAAACAAATAGACATCCTCAGCGAGAATTCTAACAATATGAAGACTTTGGTTACCCCTGAGAGCTATATTTATGAAATTGGATTAATGGTTTTTAACTTTTGAAATAAATGTATATCTTATTTTATTATTTGGTATGGAATATGTCAATATCGGAAGGGATTGTGGCGTCGCAACGCCCCAAAGTTAAACATTGTCAGAATTTCGCGTACGCACTGTGTCTATTAATTAACTGTAACTTGTTATTGATTCTAGGTAGAGCCATAAAATTAACTGTTATTAACTCGTAAGGTTAAGACTGTTTACAAAACAAAATTTAAAAACAAAATAAATGTTGATAAGTACTCGGTTTCATAAAAACATAGACCACGGTTTGGAATAATTTTAACTATCTCGGTAATTTGGTTACCCCTGAGAGCCAGATTGATGAATTTAGTTACCAATGTCTTCCACCATTGGAGTCGTCACACTCTGAGAAAATTATTAAATAAAGCATATTTGTAATATTCCCAGGCAAAAAGCTTAAAAGAAGAGATTGAGCCCACCCACCTGCCCAGGGACTGCTACGTCCTTCTTGACACTTCCCTCTAAATACATCCGACGATCATATGATCTTCGTTGTCGATTACGTCGTTAAACCAAAATAAATAAAAAAAATTTAGCCCACCCACATAGTTCACTCTTCCTTCAATGAGAAGCCCACCGGAGCAAAAGTTTGTACATTTGAGTACAGATTGACATGCAAGAAATTAAAGTTCTACGTAACAATTAAGTTCTATAAAAATACGTGAATATCATATTTGTGTAGAATTCTAAGAGGAATAATTCTTGTCGTATTCTATTTTGTCATGAAACTTGGCTATGGAGATAAATGGGAAAAACACTTGCAGTGGCGACCATTTTGTTTTTTACGCACAGCTCGTGAATCTCTAAAATTTGAGCCGAGCACTATCAAAATTATTATTACATATACTTAAAGGAAGAGACATAGCCCACTCACATAGTTCATTCTTCATTCATTGAGAAGCCCACTGGAGCCAAAATATGTACATTTTAGTACAGATTAACATGCATTAAATTAAAGTTCTACGTGAGAATTAAATTCTACAAACATACGTGAATATCATATTTGTGTAGAATTTTAAGAGGAATATTTCTTGTTATATTCAATTTGTCACAAAACTTTGAATTATGGAGATAAATGGGAAAAACACTTGCAAAGGCGACCATTTTGTTTTTTACGTACAGCTCGTGAATGTCTTACATTTGAGCCGAGCACTATCAAAATTATTATTACATATACTTAAAGGAAGAGACTTAGCCCACTCATATAGTTCATTCTTCATTCATTGAGAAGTCCACTGGAGCCAAAATATGTACATTTTAGTACAGATTAATATGCAAAGAATTAAGGTTCTACGTGAGTATTAAATTCTACAAACATACGTGAATATCATGTTTGTTTAGATTTTTAAGAGAAATAATTCTTGTCATATTCAATTTTGTCATAAAACTTTGCATTATAAAGATAAATGAGAAAAACACTTACAGTGGCGGCCATTTTATTTTTTGCGTACAGCTCGTGAATTTTTAACATTTAGGCCGGGCACTATCAAACTAATTATTTTATAAGCTAAAAGGAAGCGATTGAGCCTACTCCCATACTTGCTTCATCAAGGAGCCCACGGATGTACATTCAAGTAAAGACTCCGCTTCGCTCTGTTGCCCCTAGGATTATTACACTTTGCCACCTTGTTTCAATTACTACACAAAACCTAAATTATTTAGACTAAATATGACGATTGTACACTATTTGTGAATTGTTGATAATGTTTTCAGGAAAAAATAATATATCCATTATGTACCGTTTACTTGCAATAAAGTGGAACATTTCATTGTTGCTCAGATAAAACTGAACATTTTGTGTCAGAGAGCCATTTTCTTATTGAGTTTCGATGAAAATTGAAAATCTGAAATAGCCAAATTCTTAACAGTACATTTTTCTACTAAAAAAGTTTTAAAGATAAATGTTAGTATAATTTTCTCCGGATTTATGAATTATTAAAGATAATTCCGTACAAATTGATTTTTAGGGGGTGTTTGGGGTGTTTGGGGTTGAAATACTCAAACAAAAAACTGCCAACAATGGTTTTCGAATGCAAGGTACTCTTCTGAGTAAGAATAACCTTGTTGGCAGCTTTTAACAACCCGGTACCCCAATATCGAGAAGGAGACACATTTTTTGAAAACTGATCTAGTCTAGTATTTGGCAGTGTTTTCCATTTTATATGCAAGTGTTTTTTGGTTGTTGTGGTTTTTTATTTATTTCTTTTTTATGTTTGTATGTCTTGAAAAAGACGACGCTAGAGTCGTTGAAACGTTAAATTATCAATATAAATAAAATTTGGATTGGTTTAACCGAAAAATGTATCCTTACTTTATATATATATATATATATATAATATATATGTATTGTTAATTTGTATAGGCTTCAGAAAATGTTTTAACATATCGTAGTTAGTTATTTTGTTTCCGAAGCCATGTATGTTCTGTCTTTTTCGATTGTTGTTTGGTACTTTCCATGGGTTAGTAGGTCAGTCTGAATTATTAGAAATGTCGTTGTTGAAGTCTCGGACTGCTTGTGCACCGTCTTGTCGTGGGTTCTGATTACCGTTTTCTTATTCTGTACGTAGAGATATTCCCAAACAATGTCCAGTTAGCCTGCTCATATCTATACGAAGATGGGTAATTTGGGGTAAATCGCACTGTTGACAATAAAAATGACCCAGGTTCAGTCTAAAAATGTCCCAATAACTACTTTTTCGTCAAATGTTTTTTTTCCTCCATGGCACCCACCAATCAAAACCTTTTTAATCCTCCAAATAGCTATTGCAACAAATAAATTTCTTATAAGATAATTGTAAGACCGGCCCTTAGTTAGTGTATATAGTTATATGTATAGTTATAAGAATTGTTATTGTTACTGTTGTTTTTTGTTTTGTTTGTTGGTCACGCCTATTGGAATAAAATGCTGTAGTGTCCATGTACTGTAAATAAACAAATAAAGTAAATAAATAAAAAAGAGTAGTGCTGTTCGAAACTGAGAATAATGTTTGTTTTTCATTATTGCCATGTGAAGTGCTAGTGCTAAGCCTTGCTCGCGCCATTGCAATAGATGTTGGGTGGGACAGTTTTACGTAGTTTTTAGTAAAGGTTGTTCTAGCAGAGGTAACTCATACCGTACTATTCATAGGTTGCACGTACGTCATACCTTTGCGCGTGGCGGCCACATTTGTGACCAAACTTTGACGTTGCTACTGAGAAACAATTGAAACCTATTTTCGAAGAACAAAGAAATCCTTATAACTTCACAACTCAGCCTGTTTTTGAAATAAAATTGGTATGTGGGGTAATTTTTCTTTTTATATACTTATCTTTATCTTTTAAATTCTAAATAATGCTTATTTATAAAATTTGCATAGAATTTGCCAATGATCTACGATAGGGCCACTTCATTTGTACAGCAATCATGGCCGCTGTGACGTCACGTGGGAACTATAAATTCCATGCAATGTGTTTAGCATTGATGCCGCCTATTCTTACATAATTTTGGTGTTAAGTCTTTGAAGGGTTGTTATATATTGCCCGGGTGAAGTTGACATTTGGTGGATTGCGCACTGTAACAACGGTAGCTGGGTGTTGGGGATGTTCGATTGTGTTGCAACTGCCTCTAGCTTGGTCATACCTTGGACTATTTGGTATGTTCGATGTTGTTACTGCCTCTAGCTTGGTCAAACCTTGCACTATTTGGTATGTTCGATGTTTTTACTGCCCCTAGCTTGGTCATACCTTGGACTACTTGGTATGTTCGATGTTGTTACTGCCTCTAGCTTGGTCATACCTTGGACTATTTGGTATGTTCGATGTTGTTACTGCCTCTAGCTTGGTCATACCTTGGACTATTTGGTATGTTCAATGTTGTTACTGCCTCTAGCTTAGTCATACCTTGGACTATTTGGTATGTTCGATGTTGCAACTGCCTCTAGCTTGGTCATACCTTGGACTATTTGGTATGTTTGATGTTGCAACTGCCTCTAGCAAACAATCATATCCAAGCGTTGTCACATGGTGACGTGGTACTGGTCGTGAGGGGGGGACATGACCACCTAGAGGAGGTGCTATGTGCTAGCCCCTATCACTCAGCAACCAATCATATCCAAGCGTTGTCACATGCTGACGTGGTACTGGTCGTGAGGGGGGACATCACCACCTAGAGGAGGTGCTATGTGCTGGCCCCTATCACTCAGCAACCAATCATATCCAAGCGTTGTCACATGCTGACGTGGTACTGGTCGTGAGGGGGGGACATGACTACCTAGAGGAGGTGCTATGTGCTAGCCCCTATCACTCAGCAACCAATCATATCCAAGCGTTGTCACATGCTGACGTGGTACTGGTCGTGAGGGGGGGACATGACCACCTAGGGGAGGTGCTATGTGCTAGCCCCTATCACTCAGCAACCAATCATATCCAAGCGTTGTCACATGCTGACGTGGTACTGGTCGTGAGGGGGGGACATGACTACCTAGAGGAGGTGCTATGTGCTAGCCCCTATCACTCAGCAACCAATCATATCCAAGCATTGTCACATGCTGACGTGGTACTGGTCGTGAGGGGGGGAAATTACTACCTAGAGGAGGTGCTATGTGCTAGCCCCTATCACTCAGCAACCACTCATAACCAAGCGTTGTCACATGCTGACGTGGTACTGGTCGTGAGGGGGGACATGACAACCTAGAGGAGGTGCTATGTGCTAGCCCCTATCACTCAGCAACCAATCATATCCAAGCGTTGTCACATGCTGACGTGGTACTGGTCGTGAGGGGGGGACATGACCACCTATAGGAAGTGCTATGTGCTAGCCCCTATCACTCAGCAACCAATCATATCCAAGCGTTGTCACATGCTGACGTGGTACTGGTCGTGAGGGGGGGACATGACCACCTAGAGGAGGTGCTATGTGCTAGCCTCTATCACTCAGCAACCAAACATATCCAAGCGTTGTCACATGCTGACGTGGTGCTGGTCGTGAGGGGGGGACATGACCACCTAGGGGAGGTGCTATGTGCTAGCCCCTATCACTCAGCAACCAATCATATCCAAGCGTTGTCACATGCTGACGTGGTACTGGTCGTGAGGGGGGGACATGACCACCTAAAGGAAGTGCTATGTGCTAGCCCCTATCACTCAGCAACCAATCATATCCAAGCGTTGTCACATGCTGACGTGGTACTGGTCGTGAGGGGGGGACATGACTACCTAGAGGAGGTGCTATGTGCTAGCCCCTATCACTCAGCAACCAATCATATCCAAGCGTTGTCACATGCTGACGTGGTACTGGTCGTGAGGGGGGGACATGACCACCTAGGGGAGGTGCTATGTGCTAGCCCCTATCACTCAGCAACCAATCATATCCAAGCGTTGTCACATGCTGACGTGGTACTGGTCGTGAGGGGGGGACATGACTACCTAGAGGAGGTGCTATGTGCTAGCCCCTATCACTCAGCAACAAATCATATCCAAGCGTTGTCACATGCTGACGTGTTACTGGTCGTGAGGGGGGGACATGACTACCTAGAGGAGGTGCTATGTGCTAGCCCCTATCACTCAGCAACCACTCATATCCAAGCGTTGTCCCATGCTGACGTGGTACTGGTCGTGAGGAAGGGACATGACTACCTAGAGGAGGTGCTATGTGCAAGCCCCTATCACTCAGCAACCAATCATATCCAAGCGTTGTAACATGCTGACGTGGTACTGGCCGTGAGGGGGGACATGACCACCTAGAGGAGGTGCTATGTGCTAGCCCCTATCACTCAGCAACCAATCATATCCAAGCGGTGTCACATGCTGACGTGGTACTGGTCGTGAGGGGGGGACATGACCACCTATAGGAAGTGCTATGTGCTAGCCCCTATCACTCAGCAACCAATCATATCCAAGCGTTGTCACATGCTGACGTGGTACTGGTCGTGAGGGGGGGACATGACCACCTAGGGGAGGTGCTATGTGCTAGCCCCTATCACTCAGCAACCAATCATATCCAAGCGTTGTCACATGCTGACGTGGTACTGGTCGTGAGGGGGGACATGACAACCTAGAGGAGGTGCTATGTGCTAGCCCCTATCACTCAGCAACCAATCATATCCAAGCGTTGTCACATGCTGACGTGGTACTGGTCGTGAGGGGGGGACATGACCACCTAGGGGAGGTGCTATGTGCTAGCCCCTATCACTCAGCAACCAATCATATCCAAGCGTTGTCACATGCTGACGTGGTACTGGTCGTGAGGGGGGACATGACCACCTATAGGAGGTGCTATGTGCTAGCCCCTATCACTCAGCAACCAATCATATCCAAGCGTTGTCTCATGCTGACGTGGTACTGGTCGTGAGGGGGGGACATGACCACCTAGAGGAGGTGCTATGTGCTAGCCCTTTTCACTCAGCAATCAATCATATCCACGCATTGTCACATGCTGACGTGGTACTGGTCGTGAGGGGGGACATGACCACCTATAGGAGGTGCTATGTGCTAGCCCCTATCATTCAGCAACCAATCATATCCAAGCGTTGTCACATGCTGACGTGGTACTGGTCGTGAGGGGGGGACATGACCACCTATAGGAGGTGCTATGTGCTAGCCCCTATCACTCAGCAACCAATCATATCCAAGCGTTGTCACATGCTGACGTGGTACTGGTCGTGAGGGGGGGACATGACCACCTAGAGAAGGTGCTATGTGCTAGCCCCTATCACCCAGCAACCAATCATATCCAAGCGTTGTCACATGCTGACGTGGTACTGTTCGTGAGGGGGGGACATGACTACTTAGAGGAGGTGCTATGTGCTGGCCTCGTTCACTCAGCATCCAATCATATCCAAGCGTTGTCACATGCTGACGTGGTACTGGTCTTGAGGGGGGGACATGACCACCTACAGGAGGTGCTATGTGCTAGCCCCTATCACTCAGCAACCAATCATATCCAAGCGTTGTCACATGCTGACGTGTTACTGGTCGTGAAGGGGGGACATGACCACCTACAGGAGGTGCTATGTGCTAGCCCCTATCACTCACCAACCAATCATATCCAAGCGTTGTCACATGCTGACGTGGTACTGGTCGTGAGGGGGGACATGACCACCTAGAGGAGGTGCTATGTGCTAGCCCCTATCACTCAGCAACCAATCATATCCAAGCGTTGTCACATGCTGACGTGGAACTGGTCGTGAGGGGGGGACATGACCACCTAGAGGAGGTGCTATGAGCTAGCCCCTATCACTCAGCAACCAATCATATCCAAGCGCTGTAACATGCTGACGTGGTACAGGTCGTGAGGGGGGGACATGACAACCTAGAGGAGGTGCTATGTGCTGGCCCCTATCACTCAGCAACCAATGTCACATGCTGACGTGGTACTGGTCGTGAGGGGGGAAATGACCACCTACAGAAGGTGCTATGTGCTGGCCCCTATCACTCAGCAACCAATCATATCCAAGCGTTGTCACATGCTGACGTGGTACTGGTCGTGGGGGGGGGACATGACCACCTAGAGGAGGTGCTTTGTGCTAGCCCCTATCACTCAGCAACCAATGTTACATGCTGACGTGGTACTGGTCGTGAGGGGGGAAATGACCACCTACAGAAGGTGCTATGTGCTGGCCCCTATCACTCAGCAACCAATGTCACATGCTGACGTGGTACTGGTCGTGAGGGGGGGACATGACCACCTAGAGAAGGTGCTATGTGCTGGCCCCTATCACTCAGCAACCAATGTCGCATGCTGACGTGGTACTGGTCGTGAGGGGGGGACATGACCACCTAGAGTAGGTGCTATGTGCTAGCCCCTATCACTCAGCAACCAATGTCCCATGCTAACGTGGTACTGGTCGTGAGGGGGGGACATGACCACCTAGAGAAGGTGCTATGTGCTAGCCCCTATCACTCAGCAACCAATGTGACATGCTGACGTGGTACTGGTGGTGAGGGGGGAACATGACCACCTAGAGAAGGTGCTATGTGCTGGCCCCAATCACTCAGCAACCAATGTCACATGCTGTCGTGGAACTGGTCGTGAGGGGGGGACATGACCACCTAAAGGAGGTGCTATGTGCTGGCCCCAATCACTCAGAAACCAATGTCACATGCTGTCGTGGAACTGGTCGCGAGGGGGGGTCATGACCACCTAGAGGAGGTGCTATGTGCTGGCCCCTATCACTCAGCAACCAATCATATCCAAGCATTGTCACATGCTGACGTGGTACTGGTCGTGAGGGGGAAACATGACCACCTAGAGGAGGTGCTATGTGCTAGCCCCTATCACTCAGCAACCAATGTCACATGCTGACGTGGTACTGGTCGTGAGGGGGGGACATGACCACCTAGAGAAGGTGCTATGTTCTGGCTTCTATCACTCAGCAACCAATGTCACATGCTGACGTGGTACTGGTCGTGAGAGGGGGACATGACCACCTAGAGGAGGTGCTATGTGCTAGCCTCTATCACTCGGCAACCAATGTCATATGCTGACGTGGTACTGGTCGTGAGGGGGGGACATGACCAGCTAGAGAAGGGGCTATGTGCTGGCCCCTATCACTCAGCAACCAATGTCACATGCTGACGTGGTACTGGTCGTCAGGGGGGACATGACCACCTAGACGAGGTGCTATGTGCTAGCCCCTATCACTCAGCAACCAATCATATCCAAGCGTTGTCACATGCTGACGTGGTACTGGTCGTGGGGGGGGGGACATGACCACCTAGAGGAGGTGCTTTGTGCTAGCCCCTATCACTCAGCAACCAATCATATCAAAGCGTTGTCACATGCTGACGTGGTACTGGTCGTGAGGGGGGACATGACCACCTAGAGGAGGTGCTATGTGCTAGCCCCTATCACTCAGCAACCAATCATATCCAAGCGTTGTCACATGCTGACGTGGTACTGGTCGTGAGGGGGGGACATGACCACCTAGAGGAGGTGCTATGTGCTAGCCCCTATCACTCAGCAACCAATTATATCCAAGCGTTGTCACATGCTGACGTGGTACTGGTCGTGAAGGGGAACATGACCACCTAGAGGAGGTGCTATGTGCTAGCCCCTATCACTCAGCAACCAATCATATCCAAGCGTTGTCACATGCTGACGTGGTACTGGTCGTGAGGGGGGGACATGACCACCTAGAGGAGGTGCTATGTGCTAGCCCCTATTTCTCAGCAACCAATCATATCCAAGCGTTGTCACATGCTGACGTGGTACTGGTCGTGAGGGGAGGACATGACCACCTAGAGGAGGTGCTATGTGCTAGCCCCTATCACTCAGCAACCAATCATATCCAAGCGTTGTCACATGCTGACGTGGTACTGGTCGTGATGGGGGGACATGACAACCTAGAGGAGGTGCTATGTGCTAACCCCTATCACTCAGCAACCAATCATATCCAAGCGTTGTCACTTGCTGACGTGGAACTGGTCAGGAGGGGGGGACATGACCACCTAGAGGAGGTGCTATGTGCTAACCCCTATCACTCAGCAACCAATCATATCCAAGCGTTGTCACTTGCTGACGTGGAACTGGTCAGGAGGGGGGGACATGACCACCTAGAGGAGGTGCTATGTGCTAGCCCCTATCACTCAGCGACCAATCATATCCAAGCGTTGTCACATGCTGACGTGGTACTGGTCGTGAGGGGGGGACATGACCACCTAGAGGAGGTGCTATGTGCTAGCCCCTATCACTCAGCAACCAATCATATCCAAGCGTTGTCACATGCTGACGTGGTACTGGTCGTGAGGGGGGGACATGACCACCTAGAGGAGGTGCTATGTGCTAGCCCCTATCACTCAGCAACCAATCATATCCAAGCGTTGTCACATGCTGACGTGGTACTGGTCGTGAGGGGGGGACATGACCACCTAGAGGAGGTGCTATGTGCTAGCCCCTATCACTCAGCAACCAATCATATCCAAGCGTTGTCACATGCTGACGTGGTACTGGTCGTGAGGGGGGGACATGACCACCTAGAGGAGGTGCTATGTGCTAGCCCCTATCACTCAGCAACCAATCATATCCAAGCGATGTCACATGCTGACGTAGTACTGGTCGTGAGGGGGGGACATGACCACCTAAAGGAGGTGCTATGTGCTAGCCCTTATCACTCAGCAACCAATCATATCCAAGCGTGTTCACATGCTGACGTGGTACTGGTCGTGAGGGGGGGACATGACCACCTAAAGGAGGTGCTATGTGCTAGCCCCTATCACTCAGCGACCAATCATATCCAAGCGTTGTCACATGCTGACGTGGTACTGGTCGTGAGGGGGGGACATGACCACCTAGAGGAGGTGCTATGTGCTAGCCCCTATCACTCAGCAACCAATCATATCCAAGCGTTGTCACATGCTGACGTGGTACTGGTCGTGAGGGGGGGACATGACCACCTAGAGGAGGTGCTATGTGCTAGCCCCTATCACTCAGCAACCAATCATATCCAAGCGTTGTCACATGCTGACGTGGTACTGGTCGTGAGGGGGGGACATGACCACCTAGAGGAGGTGCTATGTGCTAGCCCCTATCACTCAGCAACCAATCATATCCAAGCGTTGTCACATGCTGACGTGGTACTGGTCGTGAGGGGGGGACATGACCACCTAAAGGAGGTGCTATGTGCTAGCCCTTATCACTCAGCAACCAATCATATCCAAGCGTGTTCACATGCTGACGTGGTACTGGTCGTGAGGGAGGACATGAATATCTAGTGGAGGTGCTATGTGCTAGCCCCTATCACTCAGCAACCAATCATTTCCAAGCGTTGTCACATGCTGACGTGGTACTGGTCGTGAGGGGGGGACATGACCACCTAGAGGAGGTGCTATGTGCTAGCCCCTATCACTCAGCAACCAATCATATCCAAGCGTTGTCACATGCTGACGTGGTACTGGTCGTGAGGGGGGGACATAACCACCTAGAGGAGGTGCTATGTGCTAGCCCTTTTCACTCAGCAATCAATCATATCCAAGCGTTGTCACATGCTGACGTGGTACTGGTCGTGAGGGGGGACATGACCACCTAGAGGAGGTGCTATGTGCTAGCCTCTATCGCTCAGCAACCAATCATATCCAAGCGTTGTCACATGCTGACGTGGTACTGGTCGTGAGGGGGGACATGACCACCTATAGGAGGTGCTATGTGCTAGCCCCTATCACTCAGCAACCAATCATATCCAAGCGTTGTCACATGCTGACGTGGTACTGGTAGTGAGGGGGGGACATGACCACCTAGAGGAGGTGCTATGTGCTAGCCCCTATCACTCAGCAACCAATCATATCCAAGCGTTGTCACATGCTGACGTGGTACTGGTCGTGAGGGGGGGACATGACTACTTAGAGGAGGTGCTATGTGCTAGCCCCTATCACTCAGCAACCAATCATATCCAAGCGTTGTCACATGCTGACGTGGTACTGGTCGTGAGGGGGGGACATGACTACCTAGAGGAGGTGCTATGTGCTAGCCCCTATCACTCAGCAACCAATCATATCCAAGCGTTGTCACATGCTGACGTGGTACTGGTCGTGAGGGGGGGACATAGCCACCTAGAGGAGGTGCTATGTGCTAGCCTATATCACTCATCAACCAATCATATCCAAGCGTTGTCACATGCTGACGTGGTACTGGTCGTGAGGGGGGGACATGACTACTTAGAGGAGGTGCTATGTGCTAGCCCCTATCACTCAGCAACCAATCATATCCAAGCGTTGTCACATGCTGACGTGGTACTGGTCGTGAGGGGGGGACATAGCCACCTAGAGGAGGTGCTATGTGCTAGCCCCTATCACTCAGCAACCAATCATATCCAAGCGTTGTCACATGCTGACGTGGTACTGGTCGTGAGGGGGGGACATGACCACCTACAGGAGGTGCTATGTGCTGGCCTCTATCACTCAGCATCCAATCATATCCAAGCGTTGTCACATGCTGACGTGGTACTGGTCTTGAGGGGGGGACATGACCACCTACAGGAGGTGCTATGTGCTAGCCTCTATCACTCATCAACCAATCATATCCAAACGTTGTCACATGCTGACGTGGTACTGGTCGTGAGGGGGGGACATGACTACCTAGAGGAGGTGCTATGTGCTAGCCTCTATCACTCATCAACCAATCATATCCAAGCGTTGTCACATGCTGACGTGGTACTGGTCGTGAGGGGGGGACATGACTACCTAGAGGAGGTGCTATGTGCTAGCCTCTATCACTCATCAACCAATCATATCCAAGCGTTGTCACATGCTGACGTGGTACTGGTCTTGAGGGGGGGACATGACCACCTACAGAAGGTGCTATGTGCTAGCCCCTATCACTCAGCAACCAATCATATCCAAGCGTTGTCACATGCTGACGTGGTACTGGCCGTGAGGGGGGGACATGACCACCTAGAGGAGGTGCTATGTGCTAGCCCCTATCACTCAGCAACCAATCATATCCAAGCGTTGTCACATGCTGACGTGGTACTGGTCGTGAGGGGGGGACATGACCACCTACAGGAGGTGCTATGTGCTAGCCCCTATCACTCAGCAACCAATCATATCCAAGCGTTGTCACATGCTGACGTGGTACTGGTCGTGAGGGGGAAACATGACCACCTAGAGGAGGTGCTATGTGCTGGCCCCTATCACTCAGCAACCAATCATATCCAAGCGTTGTCACATGCTGACGTGGTACTGGTCGTGAGGGGGGGACATGACAACCTAGAGGAGGTGCTATGTGCTGGCCCCTATCACTCAGCAACCAATCATATCCAAGCGTTGTCACATGCTGACGTGGTACTGGTCGTGAGGGGGGGACATGACCACCTATAGGAGGTGCTATGTGCTAGCCCCTATCACTCAGCAACCAATCATATCCAAGCGTTGTCACATGCTGACGTGGTACTGGTCGTGAGGGGGGGACATGACAACCTAGAGGAGGTGCTATGTGCTGGCCCCTATCACTCAGCAACCAATATTACATGCTGACGTGGTACTGGCCGTGAGGGGGGGACATGACCACCTAGAGGAGGTGCTATGTGCTAGCCCCTATCACTCAGCAACCAATCATATCCAAGCATTGTCACATGCTGACGTGGTACTGGTCGTGAGGGGGGAAATGACCACCTACAGAAGGTGCTGTATGCTGGCCCCTATCACTCAGCAACCAATGTCACATGCTGACGTGGTACTGGTCGTGAGGGGGGGACATGACCACCTAGAGAAGGTGCTATGTGCTGGCCCCTATCACTCAGCAACCAATGTCACATGCTGACGTGGTACTGGTCGTGAGGGGGGGACATGACCACCTAGAGTAGGTGCTATGTGCTATCCCCTATCACTCAGCAACCAATGTCACATGCTAACGTGGTACTGGTCGTGAGGGGGGGACATGACCACCTAGAGAAGGTGCTATGTGCTAGCCTCTATCACTCAGCAACCAATGTCACATGCTGACGTGGTACTGGTCGTGAGGGGGGGACATGACCACCTAGAGAAGGTGCTATGTGCTGGCCCCTATCACTCAGCAACAATGTCACATGCTGACGTGGTACTGGTCGTGAGGGGGGGACATGACCACCTAAAAAAGGTGCTATGTGCTGGTTCTATCACTCAGCAACCAGTGTCACATGCTGACGTGGTACTGGTCGCGAGGGGGGGACATGACCACCTAGAGAAAGTGCTTTGTGCTGGCCCCTATCACTAAGCAACCAATGTCACATGCTGACGTTGTACTGGTCGTGAGGGGGGGACATGACCACCTAGAGAAGGTGCTATGTGCTAGCCCCTATCACTCAGCAACCAATGTGACATGCTGACGTGGTACTGGTGGTGAGGGGGGAACATGACCACCTAGAGAAGGTGCTATGTGCTGGCCCCAATCACTCAGCAACCAATGTCACATGCTGTCGTGGAACTGGTCGTGAGGGGGGGACATGACCACCTAAAGGAGGTGCTATGTGCTAGCCCCTATCACTCAGCAACCAATGTCACATGCTGTCGTGGAACTGGTCGTGAGGGGGGAACATGACCACCTAGAGAAGGTGCTATGTGCTGGCCCCAATCACTCAGAAACCAATGTCACATGCTGTCGTGGAACTGGTCGTGAGGGGGGGTCATGACCACCTAGAGGAGGTGCTATGTGCTGGCCCCTATCACTCAGCAACCAATCATATCCAAGCATTGTCACATGCTGACGTGGTACTGGTCGTGAGGGGGAAACATGACCACCTAGAGGAGGTGCTATGTGCTAGCCCCTATCACTCAGCAACCAATCATATCCAAGCGTTGTCACATGCTGACGTGGTACTGGTCGTGAGGGGGGGACATGACCACCTAGAGAAGGTACTATGTGCTGGCCCCTATCACTCAGCAACCAATGTCACATGCTGACGTGGTACTGGTCGTGAGGGGGGGACATGACCACCTAGAGTAGGTGCTATGTGCTATCCCCTATCACTCAGCAACCAATGTCACATGCTAACGTGGTACTGGTCGTGAGGGGGGGACATGACCACCTAGAGAAGGTGCTATGTGCTAGCCTCTATCACTCAGCAACCAATGTCACATGCTGACGTGGTACTGGTCGTGAGGGGGGGACATGACCACCTAGAGAAGGTGCTATGTGCTGGCCCCTATCACTCAGCAACAATGTCACATGCTGACGTGGTACTGGTCGTGAGGGGGGGACATGACCACCTAAAAAAGGTGCTATGTGCTGGTTCTATCACTCAGCAACCAGTGTCACATGCTGACGTGGTACTGGTCGCGAGGGGGGGACATGACCACCTAGAGAAAGTGCTTTGTGCTGGCCCCTATCACTAAGCAACCAATGTCACATGCTGACGTTGTACTGGTCGTGAGGGGGGGACATGACCACCTAGAGAAGGTGCTATGTGCTAGCCCCTATCACTCAGCAACCAATGTGACATGCTGACGTGGTACTGGTGGTGAGGGGGGAACATGACCACCTAGAGAAGGTGCTATGTGCTGGCCCCAATCACTCAGCAACCAATGTCACATGCTGTCGTGGAACTGGTCGTGAGGGGGGGACATGACCACCTAAAGGAGGTGCTATGTGCTGGCCCCAATCACTCAGAAACCAATGTCACATGCTGTCGTGGAACTGGTCGTGAGGGGGGGTCATGACCACCTAGAGGAGGTGCTATGTGCTGGCCCCTATCACTCAGCAACCAATCATATCCAAGCATTGTCACATGCTGACGTGGTACTGGTCGTGAGGGGGGGACATGCCCACCTACAGGAGGTGCTATGTGCTAGCCCCTATCACTCAGCAACCAATGTCACATGCTGACGTGGTACTGGTCGTGAGGGGGGGACATGACCACCTAGAGAAGGTGCTATGTTCTGGCTTCTATCACTCAGCAACCAATGTCACATGCTGACGTGGTACTGGTCGTGCGGGGGGGACATGACCACCTAGAGGAGGTGCTATGTGCTAGCCTCTATCACTCGGCAACCAATGTCACATGCTGTCGTGGAACTGGTCGTGAGGGGGGGTCATGACCACCTAGAGGAGGTGCTATGTGCTGGCCCCTATCACTCAGCAACCAATCATATCCAAGCGTTGTCACATGCTGACGTGGTACTGGTCGTGAGGGGGGGGACATGACCACCTAGAGGAGGTGCTATGTGAAGCCCCTATCACTCAGCAACCAATCATATCCAAGCGTTGTCACATGCTGACGTGGTACTGGTCGTGAGGGGAGGACATCACCACCTAGAGGAGGTGCTATGTGCTAGCCCCTATCACTCAGCAACCAATCATATCCAAGCGTTGTCACATGCTGACGTGGTACTGGTCGTGAGGGGAGGACATCACCACCTAGAGGAGGTTCTATGTGCTAGCCCCTATCACTCAGCAACCAGTCATATCCAAGCGTTGTCACATGCTGACGTGGTACTGGTCGTGAGGGGGGGGACATGACCACCTAGAGGAGGTGCTATGTGCTAGCCCCTATCACTCAGCAACCAATCATATCCAAGCGTTGTCACATGCTGACGTGGTACTGGTCGTGAGGGGGGGGGCGGGCATGCCACCTAGAGGAGGTGCTATGTGCTAGCCCCTATCACTCAGCAACCAATCATATCCAAGCGTTGTCACATGCTGACGTGGTACTGGTCGTGAGGGGGGGACATGACTACCTAGAGGAGGTGCTATGTGCTAGCCCCTATCACTCAGCAACCAATCATATCCAAGCGTTGTCACATGCTGACGTGGTACTGGTCGTGAGGGGAGGACATCACCACCTAGAGGAGGTGCTATGTGCTAGCCCCTATCACTCAGCAACCAATCATATCCAAGCGTTGTCACATGCTGACGTGGTACTGGTCGTGAGGGGGGGACATGACCACCTATAGGAGGTGCTATGTGCTAGCCCCTATCACTCAGCAACCAATCATATCCAAGCGTTGTCACATGCTGACGTGGTACTGGTCGTGAGGGGGGACATGACCACCTAGAGGAGGTGCTATGTGCTAGCCCCTATCACTCAGCAACCAATCATATCCAAGCGTTGTCAAATGCTGACGTGGTACTGGTCGTGAGGGGGGGACATGACAACCTAGAGGAGGTGCTATGTGCTGGCCCCTATCACTCAGCAACCAATATTACATGCTGACGTGGTACTGGCCGTGAGGGGGGGACATGACCACCTAGAGGAGGTGCTATGTGCTAGCCCCTATCACTCAGCAACCAATCATATCCAAGCATTGTCACATGCTGACGTGGTACTGGTCGTGAGGGGGGAAATGACCACCTACAGAAGGTGCTGTATGCTGGCCCCTATCACTCAGCAACCAATGTCACATGCTGACGTGGTACTGGTCGTGAGGGGGGGACATGACCACCTAGAGAAGGTGCTATGTGCTGGCCCCTATCACTCAGCAACCAATGTCACATGCTGACGTGGTACTGGTCGTGAGGGGGGGACATGACCACCTAGAGTAGGTGCTATGTGCTATCCCCTATCACTCAGCAACCAATGTCACATGCTAACGTGGTACTGGTCGTGAGGGGGGGACATGACCACCTAGAGAAGGTGCTATGTGCTAGCCTCTATCACTCAGCAACCAATGTCACATGCTGACGTGGTACTGGTCGTGAGGGGGGGACATGACCACCTAGAGAAGGTGCTATGTGCTGGCCCCTATCACTCAGCAACAATGTCACATGCTGACGTGGTACTGGTCGTGAGGGGGGGACATGACCACCTAAAAAAGGTGCTATGTGCTGGTTCTATCACTCAGCAACCAGTGTCACATGCTGACGTGGTACTGGTCGCGAGGGGGGGACATGACCACCTAGAGAAAGTGCTTTGTGCTGGCCCCTATCACTAAGCAACCAATGTCACATGCTGACGTTGTACTGGTCGTGAGGGGGGGACATGACCACCTAGAGAAGGTGCTATGTGCTAGCCCCTATCACTCAGCAACCAATGTGACATGCTGACGTGGTACTGGTGGTGAGGGGGGAACATGACCACCTAGAGAAGGTGCTATGTGCTGGCCCCAATCACTCAGCAACCAATGTCACATGCTGTCGTGGAACTGGTCGTGAGGGGGGGACATGACCACCTAAAGGAGGTGCTATGTGCTAGCCCCTATCACTCAGCAACCAATGTCACATGCTGTCGTGGAACTGGTCGTGAGGGGGGAACATGACCACCTAGAGAAGGTGCTATGTGCTATCCCCTATCACTCAGCAACCAATGTCACATGCTGTCGTGGAACTGGTCGTGAGGGGGGGTCATGACCACCTAGAGGAGGTGCTATGTGCTGGCCCCTATCACTCAGCAACCAATCATATCCAAGCATTGTCACATGCTGACGTGGTACTGGTCGTGAGGGGGAAACATGACCACCTAGAGGAGGTGCTATGTGCTAGCCCCTATCACTCAGCAACCAATCATATCCAAGCGTTGTCACATGCTGACGTGGTACTGGTCGTGAGGGGGGGACATGACCACCTAGAGAAGGTACTATGTGCTGGCCCCTATCACTCAGCAACCAATGTCACATGCTGACGTGGTACTGGTCGTGAGGGGGGGACATGACCACCTAGAGTAGGTGCTATGTGCTATCCCCTATCACTCAGCAACCAATGTCACATGCTAACGTGGTACTGGTCGTGAGGGGGGGACATGACCACCTAGAGAAGGTGCTATGTGCTAGCCTCTATCACTCAGCAACCAATGTCACATGCTGACGTGGTACTGGTCGTGAGGGGGGGACATGACCACCTAGAGAAGGTGCTATGTGCTGGCCCCTATCACTCAGCAACAATGTCACATGCTGACGTGGTACTGGTCGTGAGGGGGGGACATGACCACCTAAAAAAGGTGCTATGTGCTGGTTCTATCACTCAGCAACCAGTGTCACATGCTGACGTGGTACTGGTCGTGAGGGGGGGACATGACCACCTAGAGAAAGTGCTTTGTGCTGGCCCCTATCACTAAGCAACCAATGTCACATGCTGACGTTGTACTGGTCGTGAGGGGGGGACATGACCACCTAGAGAAGGTGCTATGTGCTAGCCCCTATCACTCAGCAACCAATGTGACATGCTGACGTGGTACTGGTGGTGAGGGGGGAACATGACCACCTAGAGAAGGTGCTATGTGCTGGCCCCAATCACTCAGCAACCAATGTCACATGCTGTCGTGGAACTGGTCGTGAGGGGGGGACATGACCACCTAAAGGAGGTGCTATGTGCTGGCCCCAATCACTCAGAAACCAATGTCACATGCTGTCGTGGAACTGGTCGTGAGGGGGGGTCATGACCACCTAGAGGAGGTGCTATGTGCTGGCCCCTATCACTCAGCAACCAATCATATCCAAGCATTGTCACATGCTGACGTGGTACTGGTCGTGAGGGGGAAACATGACCACCTAGAGGAGGTGCTATGTGCTAGCCCCTATCACTCAGCAACCAATGTCACATGCTGACGTGGTACTGGTCGTGAGGGGGGGACATGACCACCTAGAGAAGGTGCTATGTTCTGGCTTCTATCACTCAGCAACCAATGTCACATGCTGACGTGGTACTGGTCGTGCGGGGGGGACATGACCACCTAGAGGAGGTGCTATGTGCTAGCCTCTATCACTCGGCAACCAATGTCACATGCTGTCGTGGAACTGGTCGTGAGGGGGGGTCATGACCACCTAGAGGAGGTGCTATGTGCTGGCCCCTATCACTCAGCAACCAATCATATCCAAGCGTTGTCACATGCTGACGTGGTACTGGTCGTGAGGGGGGGGACATGACCACCTAGAGGAGGTGCTATGTGAAGCCCCTATCACTCAGCAACCAATCATATCCAAGCGTTGTCACATGCTGACGTGGTACTGGTCGTGAGGGGAGGACATCACCACCTAGAGGAGGTGCTATGTGCTAGCCCCTATCACTCAGCAACCAATCATATCCAAGCGTTGTCACATGCTGACGTGGTACTGGTCGTGAGGGGAGGACATCACCACCTAGAGGAGGTTCTATGTGCTAGCCCCTATCACTCAGCAACCAGTCATATCCAAGCGTTGTCACATGCTGACGTGGTACTGGTCGTGAGGGGGGGGACATGACCACCTAGAGGAGGTGCTATGTGCTAGCCCCTATCACTCAGCAACCAATCATATCCAAGCGTTGTCACATGCTGACGTGGTACTGGTCGTGAGGGGGGGACATGACCACCTATAGGAGGTGCTATGTGCTAGCCCCTATCACTCAGCAACCAATCATATCCAAGCGTTGTCACATGCTGACGTGGTACTGGTCGTAAGGGGGGGACATGACTACCTAGAGGAGGTGCTATGTGCTAGCCCCTATCACTCAGCAACCAATCATATCCAAGCGTTGTCACATGCTGACGTGGTACTGGTCGTAAGGGGGGGGACATGACCACCTAGAGGAGGTGCTATGTGCTAGCCCCTATCACTCAGCAACCAATCATATCCAAGCGTTGTCACATGCTGACGTGGTACTGGTCGTGAGGGGGGGGACATGACCACCTAGAGGAGGTGCTATGTGCTAGCCCCTATCACTCAGCAACCAATCATATCCAAGCGTTGTCACATGCTGACGTGGTACTGGTCGTGAGGGGGGGGACATGACCACCTAGAGGAGGTGCTATGTGCTAGCCCCTATCACTCAGCAACCAATCATATCCAAGCGTTGTCACATTCTGACGTGGTACTGGTCGTAAGGGGGGGACATGACCACCTAGAGGAGGTGCTATGTGCTAGCCCCTATCACTCAGCAACCAATCATATCCAAGCGTTGTCACATGCTGACGTGGTACTGGTCGTGAGGGGGGGGACATGACCACCTAGAGGAGGTGCTATGTGCTAGCCCCTATCACTCAGCAACCAATCATATCCAAGCGTTGTCACATGCTGACGTGGTACTGGTCGTGAGGGGGGGACATGACCACCTAGAGGAGGTGCTATGTGCTAGCCCCTATCACTCAGCAACCAATCATATCCAAGCGTTGTCACATGCTGACGTGGTACTGGTCGTGAGGGGAGGACATCACCACCTAGAGGAGGTGCTATGTGCTAGCCCCTATCACTCAGCAACCAATCATATCCAAGCGTTGTCACATGCTGACGTGGTACTGGTCGTGAGGGGAGGACATCACCACCTAGAGGAGGTGCTATGTGCTAGCCCCTATCACTCAGCAACCAATCATATCCAAGCGTTGTCACATGCTGACGTGGTACTGGTCGTGAGGGGGGACATGACCACCTAGAGGAGGTGCTATGTGCTAGCCCCTATCACTCAGCAACCAATCATATCCAAGCGTTGTCACATGCTGACGTGGTACTGGTCGTGAGGGGGGGACATGACCACCTAGAGGAGGTGCTATGTGCTAGCCCCTATCACTCAGCAACCAATCATATCCAAGCATTGTCACATGCTGACGTGGTACTGGTCGTGAGGGGAGGACATCACCACCTAGAGGAGGTGCTATGTGCTAGCCCCTATCACTCAGCAACCAATCATATCCAAGCATTGTCACATGCTGACGTGGTACTGGTCGTGAGGGGGGACATGACCACCTAGAGGAGGTGCTATGTGCTAGCCCCTATCACTCAGCAACCAATCATATCCAAGCGTTGTCACATGCTGACGTGGTACTGGTCGTAAGGGGGGGACATGACTACCTAGAGGAGGTGCTATGTGCTAGCCCCTATCACTCAGCAACCAATCATATCTAAGCGTTGTCACATGCTGACGTGGTACTGGTCGTGAGGGGAGGACATCACCACCTAGAGGAGGTGCTATGTGCTAGCCCCTATCACTCAGCAACCAGTCATATCCAAGCGTTGTCACATGCTGACGTGGTACTGGTCGTGAGGGAGGGACATGACCACCTAGAGGAGGTGCTATGTGCTAGCCCCTATCACTCAGCAACCAATCATATCCAAGCATTGTCACATGCTGACGTGGTACTGGTCGTGAGGGGGGGACATGACCACCTAGAGGAGGTGCTATGTGCTAGCTTCTATCGCTCAGCAACCAATCATATCCAAGCATTGTCACATGCTGACGTGGTACTTGTCGTGAGGGGGGGACATGACCACCAAGAGGAGGTGCTATGTGCTAGCCCCTATCACTCAGCAACCAATCATATCCAAGCATTGTCACATGCTGACGTGGTACTGGTCGTGAGGGGGGGACATGACCACCTAGAGGAGGTGCTATGTGCTAGCCCCTATCACTCAGCAACCAATCATATCCAAGCATTGTCACATGCTGACGTGGTACTGGTCGTGAGGGGGGGACATGACCACCTATAGGGGGTGCTATGTGCTAGCTTCTATCGCTCAGCAACCAATACGAATGTTATATTTATACCTAAAACGCCTTAGATTGTTCTCCTTAATGTGTTTAAAGTGTCCTTACCAACGAAGTTCTGCGCCCGTAGTGGTCCGACCAGGGACAGAAGCGCCAACAACAGCCACATGCCCAGTGACATCATCTCTGCTCCGTGTCTGGGCTGCGACTGAGATCCTCGTACGCAGCTGTCTGGCTGGCGCCACCATCTTGTGCCATCCCGCCATGACACCTGTTGACACCAACACTTGCTGGCGACACGGGGCGCCGCCATCGCCCACAGCCACCGCAAACATGGTACAGCAAAAATATGTCTTATTCTTAACAATAACATATTGTCCTCTTCAAGTCGTTTTAATGTTTGAGGGGGGGCTTAGTACCATTCCAATTAGGACATAAGGGGGTATATTTAGGCTACAAATAGCGGGGTTGACAACAACTCTTTTTGCCGTAAAGCACCTACCCACGTGTTTTACCGTTTTTTCGTTGTTTTTTAGGGCGTTAGACCAAAACATAATTAATTGGTTCGCATGTCCTATTTGCCCGTAAGCTTGTATTTTTAAAACTTATAAATATTTATACCTTTTACTGAATGAATGAATAAATTGTTGGGCGGGTAACAGTGCGTCAATATCTTCATGATTTGCGCCATCTTTTACTAGAATGTTGCATTTATGTAGGCATTCCATTATATGTTATTCGGTTCAGTTTCCACCTCTTTTTCAATGTAAGTTAGTAGCCCTGGGTACTATTGTGTTAATTGTCGTGTGATGCAGGAAAATGTGTTGGAAAAGTAGGACAAGGAGTTTCTGTAACAAATTAAAATAAGTGATTTTTGACAATATAGGTAATTCAAGTTATTTTTAAATTTAGGTAATTCAAATTAATTTGAAATCCACTTCTTGTGTACAAGAAATTATGTTATTTTTATTTTTGATGAGCCTTATTAGAACCAATATATCTTTCAGGCGAAATTAAATTTTAGTTTTCAGTATAGGTACACTTGAAGGCCTATTCATATTTTATTAATGAGCGGAATCATTGTTTTTACTGCTTAATCGTGTCCAGGTCCAAGTATTGATACCTGGGGCCGGATTCAAAAACAGTCTTAACTTAGGGCTGGCAGCTAACTTTAGGACACTATAGATTATGGAACGCCATTGGCTGATACGGACCTGCACGTACCCTCGACTCGACGTTACTAAGAAACCCTAGTAAATAACAAACACTTGAGACCTAAATTTTGGCCCAATCTGAGTTGGTCCCATGTTTGTTCAAAGATGGTGGCCACACGTCTATGATTTCGAAGTGTGAACATTAATAAACATCGTTTACTTACTCTGACATGCACATTTGTCTGCATTTAGAATCTGGATGTCTTAAAAAACATAATACTGAGCTTGAAACCACCGCCTAGCAATATTTTAAGTTAACTTTGATTTACACGAAATTAGCTATCATTTGGGCTGTGTAGTAGGCCTACCATGGATTTATAATAGCACATACGGTTAGACCAGCAGGGCGATTCTGTTTGGGCGAAGATACGTTTATCACCGGTTTCAGTTGTCACAAGAAGGCGATGAGCCAATCACCGTCTTGCATTCGCCTTCAGTAACAATTAAACCGCTGATAAATTTATCGTCACCCCTACAGAATTGCCCTGCAGCATTGCGATTATGTAACTTTGGTAGATAACGTTCGAGATCGTTGAAATTTTGCGTTTGAACGATCGTAGCTCTTAGATGCAATGATGTACAGCTCGGTAACGCTATTAAACGTTGATCATTCATCCCGGGGACGACAGCTAGCCATAGTTGCAAAAATGTGGGACGTAAAACCCAAATATCATTATTGTCATCATCACGAAACTCGGGCGCGCCTCTCGATCACGGGCACCGATACATTAACAGCTTCGATACCAAGAAATTTCCAAATGTACTGGAATGAGGCTCCAGATGTTATTCTTCTATGCTACTGATGCAGATGTAGATTTTATCAGCCTGTTTAAAAGTCAGTAGGTGTACATGATAGTGTCATATACATACAAAGAATATTCGAGTTGACAACAGTATTGCACACTATTTACATCTTATTCTAGAGCATGCACGTACAAGTTTAGATTGAAATTAAATACAAGTGCATGAACAATATTTACATTTTCAATGTCCACACGTTGGTTTTTAACAAAAACCACAACATTCGTTCGATCAGCTGACCAAATGACGATGACTTCTTGATAAAAATAAAATCCATCAACAAGTTCAACCTAATCAAGCCTGAAATAAAGCCTACGTAGGCTTGATTCTGATTGGTCCGTGAATATCCTAAACGGGAACGCGCCGTGTTTTTACAGGCATACGGGAACGGGAAAGTCAATTGTGAATCGAGTCGTAATATATAACACAGGATATAACTTCAACTTCGTAAGCGTTCCCGCTCCCGTTACAACTCCTTCAACCACGGTGGTATAGAAACTATGTGTACATTCCAAAACCTCCTGTAAATGATGGGGTTCCAGCATCAGCTAGCACGTCCCAGCGTCACATTTCGTCAAGTGTTTCGGAACGCGTACAAGCGAAAATATGGAGGAATGCGCGCTAAAAATGTGTAATGAAATTTAAAAAAAAAAAAAAAAACAATATTCTAATCGTTTCCCAATAATAACGAATACGAAATGAAAGTTTATAAAATCTTGCAAAGCGTGGTGTTAAAAACGGTGAAATTATATAATTCCTGACAATTTGACGAGCTTTAAATAATTGCATTTTGAAAACGCCTCCTAACCCAAAAAAGAAGACCTTATAACCTGGAACATCGCCGAATCTTTTTCGACGTAGATCCGACGGAAAAACGCCGAATCTTTTTCGACGTAAATCCACCGGAACACCGCCGAACCTAACCTAACCTAACCTAACCTAACCTAACCTAACCTAACCTAACCAAACCTAACCTAACCTAACCTAACCTAACCTAACCTAAGCTAACCTAACCTGACCTAACCTTACCTTACCTAACCTTACCCGTGTATTACACGGAAAATGATTCGGCGTTGTTCCAGTGGATTTACGTGAAAAAGATTCGGCGTTGTTCCAGGTTATAAAGTCTACGTTTTTGGGTTAGGATTATACTTGAAAGTGTAGTATACACGATAGATTCGGCGTTATTCAGATTCGGCGTTGTTCCATTCGGCGTTATTCAGCGTCCGATGCCCTCGATCGAACCGTCTGGCGTTTTCATGATGTGCTGGCGCAGGAAGTTACGGAACGCTCAGCCTATGATTTCCAGCAGGTTACGGAATGGCCTAAGCACGGAAATGGCATATTCAGCTAAAGTGTATTGCAATGAATCTGTGGTCCTAGGATCCCGCCCACCTTCCCCTACTTCACTCCATACCTCGAATCGCCGGTTCGAGCCAGCCGCGAGGGGTACCCCTCGCGGCTGGCTATTGGAGGTATGGAGTGAGGTAGGGGAAGGTGGGCGGGATCCTAGGACCACAGATTTGTTGCAAAACACTATAGTTTCGGAACGTACCCTGTATCACATTTTCAGCATTTATTGTGCGTGGTTACCAAATCATCTATACGGAGTTCGCCCGTCACCTGACACTTAGCGCCAGCCTCTAGAAGCGCAAAGAACTACTATATTGAATTACTGGTACTAGAAAATCACTGCATCCATTATGCTTTTCATCATTTGGTAAAAATAAGTGGTAATTGATCGTTCTGTTATTATTTTACAATTAAGTTTTGATTAAGAATGATCCATAGACAGCATAATGTGTTCAAACCGTTGTTTTATGAAAAATTATTTTGTGGCTCTCATAGTGCTTGTTATAGATAACATACCACTAAGCACTGAAATATTTATATAACATTACCTCACTTGTTTGTAATCTTGTTTATTTCTTAGTTTGTTTATTTATTATCACGCACATTGTATTAAATATGTTTTAAATTTGTTATGTTCACAGAATATCAATGCCATGCAAAAGGTTATCCACAAAGTATAATTTTACCCTTATTGACAATTTCTTTTTTTTGTTTAAAAAAAATTTAAATTTAAAAGGCTCTGAAACTTTACCATTGAGATTTTTGCTACTTTCTTGGGTACCACAATGTACACGCCATTTATTTTACATGCCATAATGTGAATGTTTTCAAGGTTTTAGATATTCATGCAAAGTAGGCTGTAAAACGTTGCTGTTGATGTTTTGCCACTTTTTGTTTTTTTTTTCAGTGTGTTTTACACACACTTATAATTATATATAACATATGTTGAGTTCCTGCGAAGCTGTTTTGAAATCATGATTTTGATATTGTCATGAAAATGATTTGCAAATAAATGATGATTTAAATCTTGTATTTTGTATGTGTGGCTCCTCGCATAGTGGTATACATTTCATACCGCCAATTTTCTGCAATAATATGGCACATATAATTTTTTTTGAAAAATTATTAAATAATAAATTACCTTACATACCGATTTAAAAATCGTATCTTTTTTTTATTTGGCATCGTGTGTTGAAGGAGTAACAGTTACCGTTTCTGGGCTATTGTGCATCGTACTTTAACCTGGCAACTCGCGTAAATTACCTGACCTAGATTTCGTACTGGGGTGACAAAATTCAAGCTTTCACACAGAAATTACCCACGTAATTTCACCCTCCCGTGTTAATGTTAGGAATGTATATTTTCGAAAAACTAAAATAACCCTACACCCACACGATAATAACCTAAAATAAACAATAAACAGTCGTTAGAAGTACTAAAAATTTCAATCGTACACTCAAATCCCGTGGTCGTAATCAGGATAGGCATCACAATTGTACACTTAAGTCCCAACCACAATTGTAAGCATCGTGATCGTAGTCAGGATAGGCATCACCATTGTACACTTAAGTCACAACCACAATTGTAAGCATCGTGATCGTAATCAGGATAGGCATCACAATTGTACACTTAAGTCACAACCACAATTGTAGGCATCGTGATCGTAGTCAGGATAGGCATCACCATTGTACACTTAAGTCACAACCACAATTGTAAGCATCGTGATCGTAATCAGGATAGGCATCACTATTGTACACTTGAGTCGCAACCACAATTGCAAGCATCGTGATCGTAATCAGGATAGGCATCACCATTGTACACTTAAGTCACAACCACAATTGTAAGCATCGTGATCGTAATCAGGATAGGCATCACTATTGTACACTTGAGTCGCAACCACAATTGCAAGCATCGTGATCGTAATCAGGATACGGTTTAGTTCTGAACAGCACCATAACTACTATGTAAGTTAACTCTTGAACGATTTCCGGATTACGATTGCTATCCCGATACCAACAGTTGTGCGTAAAACTTTAGGCATCTACAATGTTTGTAAATCATACACATGTTGTAGGGCTGTGCGAGTAGCCCAAAATTCTGGGTCGGGCGTCGGGCTTTTAATCTTTCAAAACAAAAACGCGGCAAGTGGAAAACATCAATAATAAATGATAATAATTTAAAAATCCCTTCCACTTTCATCCATTTCTCACGACCCGCCATCGCCTGGTTATATAGTTCATTTATGTCGCTGTTGGTAAGCCAAAGGTCAAAAGCTCGGGTAGCGTTTGTACCAACCTCTGACCAAAGTACGAGTATCCCCACTCTCGCTTCGATACGTAACTACCTTCGGTCGGCGAGCCTTGCATTATCTCACAACGGTCGATGCTTGAGTAGAGGAAGGAATGTCAGGGTTTGGCCAAACGATCCAACTTTCAGATCTCGAAGGTCTCTGTGTTGTCAACTGGGGTTTGTATGGACTATAGTATTTATTCTTTTGAAGGTTACAGACTGTTCGGTCATTGTAGATAAGATGCGATTGGAGATAAGATAAGAATGTTTTTATTTAGCTTTGCTATTACATAGTACAAAATACATCATTAACATTATTTATTTACATTTTTGATTACATATTTTATACACTTAGTCTTAAATATACGCATTAATTTTTCCTGTCTTACTTCTTTAGGAAGGCGTTCCTTTTTTGTTTTAAAATTAAAACCATAATTTCTTCTTGTGCATGCTTATGGATATCTTCTCTTTGTTCTATTATATTATCAACGTAGCCAGGGAGAATTTTTTTAAATTTACATACAAATATTATACTATTAAACACGATATTTTGCCGCCTAGTAAGCCAGTTTTGTGCTTTAAACATATCTTTAATTCTGGTATCTCTACTACATTTAAAACAATCCTCATTGCCTTAGTTTGTAGGCATTTTAGTGTATTTTTGTCTTTTTCTATCAAAGTGCAAATTCGAAATTAGTTAAAATTACTTTGGTTTTATATGGGAAGCGCAGCGCTCGAGTACGCAGTCTGGTGAGACGAGAATGAACTAGAGTTTGGTGGATTAAAACTATAAACGTGGTCGCCTTCCCAGCTTGTTTCAATGTAGCGTATTTCGTCGTCGTTGAAATTTGACAATTGGCGAGAAACTAATCATCGGATTTGGACGAGAGTTATATTAAAATATGCAGAAAACCTTTTAGACTAGAAATAAATAAACTTTCCAGATAGAAAGTGCACCGACCGAAAATTCACAGCATGCAATAATTTCAGGGTGCGTGAAGCAAGGTGCTATTAGGCCGTGAAAAATACGCACCCTGCATGCTGTGAATTTTCGTTCGGGGAACTGTCTATCTAAAAAGTTTATTTATTTTCAGTCCAAAAGGTTTCCTGAATATTTTAATAAACTCTTGTCCAAATCCGATGCTAAGTTTTTCGCCAAATGAAGAATAATTGAGAGAACAAAAATTAGCTCGTATTGACGAAGTTTCCATGTTTGATGCGTGAATTCTTATAACAAATAAACTGTTGAGTAATGATATATGAATAATACTAAAATATACTATAATATAATAATAATAATTAATAATATAGCAGGTAGATCCAGGTAAATGTCGTGTGTTGCGCGCGAGAATCAGCCCAGACAGTATAGCTTGTCCCAAGTAAGTCTCCAATGTATTCGAATATTGTGTAGTAATTTATTGGCATTGAATTTAAACATGATTTGCGAAAACAGAAGAATAATATATTTGATAGTATACTTGGTTAGGCCATAGACTGAATGAGCCACTCAGGAATGGCCACTTTTCCACGCTGAGATTCAAGCTACCAAATCTCGTATTTTTACTGTAAACGCGTATAAAATCCAATAAAATAATTGTAGCCAAGTCAAAAGTCATTAACCTTTTATGTGAGAATTCCTTTGAACATCCTCTGTAATTTTTAAATATAATTCACGAAGATTTCACGGCACAATGTACCAGCCTGCACGCATACAAATCTAATGGAGAATCGCACGTGGCGAAGGTGGATCAACCAAACACGGCGACAGTGCTGCGATCTCTTATCTGTTGCGCCCCCCACTTGAGAGAAAACGTATTTTATTTTCTTTATAATATTTTGATTCGTTATGTACTTTGTATGGTTAGCAAAACTTAGTTGGTCATCTAAAATACATCCCAAGTACTTAATTTCATTCACCATTTCAAGTGTCTCAATATTTATTACAATCTTATCTTGATAATTGCTATCATAATTAGCCCAGCTTTTTGTCAGTGGCGTGCCGTGACTTTTCTAATGGGGGAAGCAACTACTTTTTTAAGTAATCCCTTGGCAATGGCACTTGTGAGACCCCCCCACCTAATACATGCATGGGGGGTCTGGGGGGTGGCCCCCCAGTCAATGCGGGTCCGGGGAGCATAGCCCCGGATTTTTTTGGATTATCGTGATTGCCGTAAGAGCCTTTTAACGAGTTTTAGGCAATTTACCATAAGAAATTTAAGAACAAAAATCTGATCCATTATAAAATATCAGTGCTAAAATGCCGAGTGCATTTTTGGTTTTTGAATTGAGATTTGGCAGAGCTGGTGTTGGTCGGCCACTCTCAATAATTGCACATTTTTCTTGAAAAGATCAAGTGCTAAATGGGCGCGCAAATAATTCATCGATTACATAACATTCAATCATGTTCATGGTTATTGAAAGTTGATAGTACAAATTCAGAAAGGAGTGCACATTCGCGCTAGACCTAGATCCTCCACATCCGCGCTAGACCTAGATCCTTGGCCCACAGCAAGCGATCCGATCGAGCTCGCAGACTCGGAAGCAATCCTTCATATTGCTTATTCGCGCGTAGATGAACAACACACCAAACATTTGTCACACACTACAATTATACTCAAATAATCAACTAATCAATGTAGAATCGCATTCCTTCTCACACTGAATGAATTTAGAAAATAAACGAAACGGTTTTACGGTTATAAAGAGGTATAAACACGAACAACTTTCAAACCCACGTGTGTCTCGGAACAGTCTCGGCTTTTCTTCGTCAACCCTCGGCCACCCTCGTCGCTTGGCCCACAGCGAAGGCCTGGCGCTCGAATTCAAACGCGTAGAATATGGTACAAGGATTTTTCATTGCGCTGTCAGTTATTTCGCATAATTCGTGTAGTTAAGTTTGGTTCATTAATTATATTTTAGTGTTACTGGTAAGCGATATTGTTAACCAGCATTGAGGGTATACATCGGTAATTTAGTTAAAAATAAAATGGAAGCAATGCTTCCATTGCTTCCATGGACGGCACGCCACTGCTTTTTGTCCCTTTTATCAACATACATTTCGACTATAGGGTGTAATACATAATGCGTATGGCGGCCATACTGGAGGCCACAATGTAATGTGATTGGTAGTTCATTGTTACTATGTTTCAACTGGCGTTTGGTTGTAATGCAACTGTTCTCCAACAAAGGTTTTGCTATTATTACTGTGAAGCAACTTTAAATAATTCCCTCTTATTTCGGCCGCTCTTTTTGTGGCAATAATCAATAATCATTTCCGTAAATGTTATCGGGGTATATATAGGCCTATACGTGTTGCAACGGTCATATTTCCCCGTAAAGAATATTACTCACTTTCTATTGACAGCTAAATGCAAATTGGAATAGTACTATAGGTGGCCTCCAATATGGCCGATGTGACGTCACGTGAATGAAGTAATTAATTAAGTAAGTGAGTAAGTAAGTTAGTAAGTAAGTAAGTAAGTAAGTAACTAAGTAAGTAAGTAAATAATAAGTAAGTAAGTCATTAAGTAAGTAAGTAAGTAAGTAAGTAAGTAAGTAAGTAAGTAAGTAAGTAAGTAAGTAAGTAAGTGAGTCATTAAGTAAGTAAGTAAGTAAGTGAGTAAGTAAGTAAGTAAGTAATTAAGTAAGTAAGTAAGTAAATAATAAGTGAGTAAGTAAGTAACTAACTAAGTAAGTAAGTAAGTAAGTAAGTAAGTAAGTAAGTAAGTGAGTCATTAAGTAAGTAAGTAAGTAAGTAAGTGAGTAAGTAAGTAAGTAAACAATAAGTAAGTAAGTAGTTAAGTAAGTTAGTTAGTAGATAATAAGTAAGTAAGTAAGTAAGTAAGGTGGTAAGGTGGTAAGTAAGTAAGTAAGTAAGTAAGTAAGTAAGTAAGTAAGTAAGTAAGTAAGTAAGTAAGTAAGTAAGTAAGTAAGTAAGTAAGTAAGTAGGTAAGTAGGTAAGTAGGTAAGTAAGTAAGTAAATAAGTAAGTAGGTAAGTAAGTAAGTAAGTAGTAGGTAAGTAAGTAGTCTAGTACCGGTATCGGTGTTTGCCCGCGTCGCGTGTTGTTGCGGCGATGGTGCTGCCCGGAGACGTCTCCAGCCGTGGCCAACATAACAACTGGCCTTGACACAGACATGGACGACTTTGGGACGATGCGGTCGTTGCTGCGGTCGTTGCTGCGGTCGTTGCTGTGGTCGTTGCTGTGGTCGTTGCTAGCCGTGACGTCACTCTTCACCCCCGGGGCCAATAGCAACGAGATTCCGTTTGCAAGTAAGACACGGTCCCTTCACATACTTACTCATGTTCATACTTCAAACATGTTCATACTTCACTCATTTTCATACTTCACACATGTTCATACTTCACTCATGTTTTGTACTTCACACATGTTTCGTACTACACTTATGTCACACTCACATACTTTACTCATTCACATATTTCACTCATGTTTCATATTTCATACTTCACTCGTGTTTCATACTTCACTCATGTTTCGTACTTCACACGTGTTTCGTACTACACTTATGTCACACTCACATACTTTACTCATTCACATATTTCACTCATGCTTCATATTTCATACTTCACTCGTGTTTCATACTTCACTCATGTTTCGTACTTCACACATGTTTCGTACTACACTTATGTCACACTCACATACTTTACTCATTCACATATTTCACTCGTGTTTCATATTTCATACTTCACTCGTGTTTCATACTTAAGTCATGTTTCATAATTCGTTCATACTTCACTCGTTTCATACTTTATTCATTTTATACTTTATTTATCCCTTCATTTTCTACAAAGGATACCTTTACGTCAAAAACCGCAGAAAATTTTCAATTTTTAAATATATCTCAAGATTGAATTGAAACACTAAGTCGAAAATCTGAGCATTGATTAAACAGGTGATCTGATGTAATCATAGCTCTGTGATTTGATAAGCCCTACAGACTGAATGATAAATGTATCTTATATAATTAACGGAATCTAGCATTGTGGTCACGAGTGTTCACAACTTCAGCCAAATCCGTCAAGCCGTTTGACCTGTCAGCGACGAACAAAATTTGGCGCACACACGGACAAAGCGCCGATCGAGTTGAATTAAGAGATTCACTCCGCTACGCACAGCTAATCTAAAAATTACTAAGGAAATAAGTGTCACAGTCATACTGATTATCATAATCAGTAAAATCCGTCAAGATGCCAACCAACAAAAAATTAATTATTGGAACAAATCCCGTTTTATTTTTTTTAATTAAAACTTATAGACAGATTTGAATAATGTTTTATATTTATATCCACACCAACAATGTCGACACTTGATTAAAGTTTTGGAATTGTAACTGTTACCGCCGTTTTGTAAAAAAAAATGTTGTTTCTATTTACAGGAATTTACATTGGTTTCTTTACAGTGTTCCACGTATATGATTCTCATTTGAGAACCATTGAAGAAAGATTCACGTACTATCCATGGTAAATGGCGTGTACAAAGAAACATTTCTTAAACTATTTTTGGAATTTCGATAACTGTAATAGAATAGCAACAATGGCGTTGTATGTTTGATGACTTTTACGGCAAACATGCAAAAGCTAACAACGAACTTTGTCGACGATTTAGAACACTTTTATTATGGTTTAAATGCGGTTATCGTATGATTTAACAACATCACATTTTAGATCTAGCCTGTATCTACAATATGCAATTTTCTATTCACAGATAAGGTTAATAGATTATGAATTAGAGCTTATTGAGAAGAGCACGGTTGAATGAAATTAGGCGTAAATCCATTGAAAAATCAACTTGAAGGATTTAATTTATTTAAAGAAATATTCTCAACAGATTTAAATAATACTTCGTGCAGTTATTAGCAACATATTGAAAAATAATGTACACAAGTTTTAAGGTTGTAATTTAAACCGCCATCTTGAAAAAAAATTATATGTTTATTATAAAGGCATCTTTTTTTTGTAAGAGTAATATGATATGCAAAAGATTTTTTTTCCGCCATCAACCGGCAGAGCCACCTGGGGGAGGCGAGGAAACTGTGTTTGGCTCAACAACTTGAGCCAGTGTGTGTTATACTGTGCTTGGCTCAACAACTTGAGCCAGTGTGTTATACTGTGCTTGGCTCAACAACTTGTGCCAGTGTGTGTTATACTGTGTTTGGCTCAGCAACTTGAGCCAGTGTGTGTTATACTGTGCTTGGCTCAGCAACTTGAGCCAGTGTGTGTTATACTGTGCTTGGCTCAACAACTTGAGCCAGTGTGTGTTATACTGTGCTTGGCTCAACAACTTGAGCCAGTGTGTGTTATACTGTGCTTGGCTCAACAACTTGAGCCAGTGTGTGTTATACTGTGCTTGGCTCAACAACTTGAGCCAGTGTGTGTTACACTGTGCTTGGCTCAACAACTTGTGCCAGTGTGTGTTATACTGTGCTTGGCTCAACAACTTGAGCCAGTGTGTGTTATACTGTGCTTGGCTCAACAACTTGAGCCAGTGTGTGTTATACTGTGCTTGGCTCAACAACTTGTTGGTTTCAGTACCGGCGAAGACCGGGTCTGGCGGGAACATTGAGTATTATGACAGCGGAAACGCACGGTTCGCCATCAACCGGCAGAAAGCCACCTGGGAGGAGGCGAGCAAACAGTGCGCAAGCCAGCATGGATCCTTGATCGAGTACGTCAGCGAGGACCTTGTCATATTCATGGGCCGAGCGCTGGCCGAGTCGGCTTTAGGTAGGTAGCAGCCTCGACGACACAGTGGTTGTGGTATCGGAATAATGGCGTATTAGAGTCGTATTAGATTGTAGCCTAGCCAGTGGCGTACGCATTAATGTACTTCGGGGGTCTGCCTAGAGTAGGTCTCTACGACATACCTGTAGAAAGATGCTCCACAAACGACACAATGGGGGGTGTGGGGGGAGAGGGGATGTGCCTCCCAATAGCGCTGTAGGCAACTTTTGAAAATCAATTTATTTATTTATTCAATATTTCACATCCAGCGTATTCTGCCATTTGGCGTGAAATAATAAACATAACAATTAAAACACAGAAACAAGCACAAACAACACATATTACACATGTGTTTGTAACAATACTACGTAAAATAAGTACAATAACAAAAACAAAGTACAAAAAATGCCAGTGAAAGAGACAATGCGCACAATGAAGTTTAAAACAGGTAAAAAAGAGTGTTAAAAACACAGGCAATAATATCTTTATACACATATAAGACTTCATCCAAAATAATACAATTAAAACAAAAAACAGGAACGAAGAAGCTGCATTAGACAATAGTGTAGTGTAGTAAATAGTGTAAAGAAGAAACAAATCTGATGCAATTAATTTCTATCAAGATGAGATATGAAGGATTTAATGAATGGTCGTAGTGGAAAAGAGATATCAACAAACGAGAGATCTGCAATTTTGAAGTGGTTTTCCAACTATCTTATGAATATTATCGAATCTAGTCCTAAAGTCAAATTATATTTAAGAAGCGTAGGGATGGAATGAGACCGTCTTCGGTTGTGGGTATTGTGAGCGCGTCAAGCGTGTCATCGAGTAATAGGCTTCGGCTCGGTTCAAACCGTCTTACAGTGCGACTAACAAACATTGGCTGGTCGACAGTGAAACAGGTGAACGCAGAATGTCTTATGCTAATTATAATATGACAAACATTTTGTCGGGTGTAGTTAGTGCATGGAAGGAACCATTGGCACCTATTACACCCCCCCCCCCCCCCCACACCTAAAACCAAAAATCTGATCTGGTAGCCCGAATGTTTAGCTTCTGGTTATTGGTTACGATTTGTTTTTCCCGTCCATTATGGCTCATGCAGATGCTGTTGGAGTGCAGGTTATACATATACCGACAATGTGCATAGCCGCTTTTAATTACCTTCGAAACATTATGTCAAACTCACTTTAAAAATAATGATACATCAATTCAGTGTTTCCGCATGTTGCATGCATAGAAGATTACATGGACTCGGGTCAATGTTTGTTAGTTGCCTTACAGGACGAGTTGTGCCAGCTCGGACCCATTACCAGATGACACGCTTGACGCGCTCACAATACCCACAACCGAAGACGGTCTCATTCCATCCCTACGCTTCTTAAATATAATTTGACTTTAGTTCACTTATAAATTTAACTTGAAGATAATATTACTTGTATGGCACTCTTATTTATATCCATCGTCAGAAGTATTATTTTTTATTTACAACAATAGATTATAATTTGCTCGAGTACATTAAAGCTTGGATCTCGACGGGATGAAGCCCTTCAAAGACCCCCCCCCCCCCCCCCCCGCCATATACGCCACTGAGCCTGACTAGTCCCACCATTGGTTGTGTCTCTCTACCGGGGTGCCAGGAGCCTCTCGAGAGGGTGCCGCGAAATTTTCGTAAAAATTTAAAAAAATCTTGTTTCAGAACATTTTTATAATAAAACAAAATATTAATTTTTCGGCTAAAACAGTACAAACACATGCTATTCAACACTTTTTAATAACAGTCTGACCACGATTGAATTTTCGCTGAAACATATTACATGGAGGATGCAACGTTTTGTATTGCAGGTTATAAGAAAGTTATAATTTATACTGTTAACTGTATTAACCATTTAGGTGTTCAATAAATTTCCAAATTCCCTTGTTGTAAAAATTACTATGCAGATGATTAGATTGGTCAATTTATAGCTATGTTATGTAATGTACTGTTGTTTCAAAATGTAAATAATACCTACTACTACAAACACACTCACGTGTCACCCTCCACCCCCCAACCAACCAGGAACCTGGATAAAATATTTTCTTTGCAGTTTTCAGCGCCATATCCGTGTGCGTAAAGGCTGGTCCACACAGATTTTTAATCGTAAAGTTGGATCATAGGAAACACGTACTGGCGTTCACGCAAAGTTTTAGTTTTAAGACGTTGTTATCATTGTTGTTTTTAAAACAACGTCTTAAAACCTTATGCACTATGTCTTCAAAATCTGTGTGGACCAGCCTTAAGGGATTTATACCTTTTCAGAATTAATCTAGGACCCTTAGATAGAGCTAATCACGGCCCTCTAGATCGTCAATGACAACAATGCACAACAATGAAACATGCTCCTCAACATAACTATTGTTGTGTACCAGGATTCACAGGTAGAGCTTGCAGGGGGAACTTGTTAGCTCTTGGGGCCGTCCATAAATGATGTCACACAATTTTTGACCAAATTAGAGCCCCCCCCCCCCCCCCTCCCCCCTTGTCAAAGTTAGTCACAACAAGGTGTGACCCCCCCCTTTAATGATGTCACAAAAAATAATTTACTGCCACCCCCCCCCCCCCCGACATGCCAAAAAAAACTGGGACACAATCAGTCACATCGAAATCAAATATTTGTATTTTCTTTATTTTTTACATTTTTACAGCTGCGGGTTACTGGTCATTCGTCCATGGCGAAACTCAGCAGGTGGCGCATTCTAGTGGCTAAAAACCAGTTTTGGAAATGCGTGAAATTGCGGGATTATTTGAAAAATGTAAAATACTGTAAAAGAATCTGCATCTAAAAAATGGCATTATATGCAGTGCATGCATGGATGTCACAAAAAGACTAACCCTTCCCCCCCCCCCTCTTCCCTGTCATATATTGTCACAAGTTGAAGACCCCCCCCCCCCCAAATAGTGTGACATCATTTATGGACGGCCCCTTATCCCTAAAATTAGCACAGCTTATGAGAGGCGAAAAAATTTAATCCGGCCAATGGTAGCGATCCTAAGTAAAACAGTTAAGAAAATACGTGTCTAGCAAAAAGATATTGTCTTAAATTTTAGAAAAGTATGTGAACCGATCTTAACACCTGATTTTTTAAAGTATTTTTGGTATTCATTAATAAAGAATAGCTCACTGCCTCCTCGAGGGGTTTCCAGTTCCTTCTAGCAGGCAGTGCTTAGCACATGAACGGTTTCATCGTTGCAGCCAACTCATGCTCCGGGAAATAACTTTATGATTTCTTGAATTCATTATTAGTTTATTACACATCAAACGGCTCGAAATACGATGCAACCTGCAAATATACTAATTTCTACAACTAAAAAATGTTCACAAACCAATTTTCCTTAACAAAAGGCCATAGAAACTTCTGACTTCTCTCATTACATCCAGAATGTCGGTTTACACTGATTATACATATCTGGACATAACAATTCTGGGGCCGGATTTACAAGAGGTCTTAACTTAGGACCGGTCCTAAGTCCTGCTGTACCGTATGTGCTATTATAAATCCATGATAGGCCTACTACACGGCCCAATTGATAGCTACTTTCGTGGAAATCACAGTGAACATAAAATATTGCAAGGCGGTGTTTTAAAGTTTAGTGTTTTGTTTTCTTATACCTTTACAATCTAAAAACAGAGAAATGTGTATGTCAAGGTAAGTAAACGATATTTATTTATGTTCACACTTCGAAGTCATAGAAGTATTGTTACCATCTTTGAAGAAAGATAAGACCAACTCAGACCGGGCCTAAATATTTGTCTCAAGTGTTTGTTATTTACTAGGGTTTCTTAGCAACGTCGAGTCGAGGCTATGTGTAGGTCCGTATCAGCCAATGGCGTAGTGGTCCTAAAGTTAGGCCAGGCTTAAGTTAAGACCTCTTGTGAATCCGGCCCCCCAGCATAGGGCTCTATTATGGGTTTCACTGCGAGCTGCAATCACCACAGGCTACGAAAACTCGTTTGTGTCACCAGCCCAAGCTGTACACTCCCTTGAGTCACTATAGCACAGTTTTGGAACTGCTGATGGTATGATAAGAATGCGGGGAGGAACTGTCATGTTCTATGCAGGTGATTGGAAGGATGTTCAATTGTTATCTCATACGGATCTGTTTGTATTTCGGTTTGCATGAACTATTTGCATTTTTGTCATTGAAGTCCGAGTGGAAACTAGGAAAACAATTAGCAACCCCCTGCCAGTTACCCTTAATGTTAGGGAAGGTAGTTTTTGCAACCGTTGAGCGGAGAAAGATTGAATGACAATATAATGTATATAATATTGTGAATCTTGCATTCTGTTTCTAGTCTTAGGTTAAATTTAAGATACCATTAATCTAAGTGAAATCATTATTTTTCTATAATATTGTAAAAATTATGTACAACTAACCTAACTAGACTAAATCCCCTTATCTGTGCTAAATCCATAGCCAGAGGAACTGCTACCCACCCACAAGTCAAATCTTCTGTGGGTAGTAGCCTCGATTACCAGTTTAAAGTGTCAATACCTACTGTACCATTCATCCTCACCACCTATTGTATATTGTACTGAACCGATGATAATGTGCAATTATACATCTTCAGTAGATGTACTGTTATATGACTATATGTACACAATGATCAAATGGAAATAAAATTAAATTGAATTGAATTGAATTGAATGGGACAAGGACTTGTAAAGCTATTAGTGAACATAAGCAGGACTTTAGGGGGTACCTACACAAACAGTCGGCAAATTGGAAACCGTGCCATTTTTCGCGCTCACAGCTCGCAGTGAAACCCATAATAGTCTTTGTGATTTTTGGGCATGCAGTCCTTCAAAAGGACCGTTGTCAATGCTGCAGTTTTTTTTTAAATAATCATTTATCTTTTTTTGCTATATGTTAGTAAATGTGCTGCAAATACCGCTTTTTAATTAAAAAAGTGTTTCAGTTTTTTATGTTATGAATATTTTTCCACGCGAGATAAAAAAATTTCGTATATGTGGGAACATCTTTAAGTCTCTTGCGAAACATATAGAAATTTCATAATTTTCTCATCTAGTTCAACTCCAGATTATTCTTTACAAAATATTTGCCACACTTTGGGCGCACATGTAGCAAGACAACTTAGAAAAAGGACTCCAACAAAATGAATGACGAATAAACTTTTAGAAACAGCCACATGCAAGGCCGACTTCTCCTCAACTACCGGGCTTGTCTTTGGGAGTGACTCTCAAGGGAATATGACGTCAGCTTCTCACCAAACACTTGTCCATTGACTCCCGGCTGCACCTGTTGTCTGTGGGGAGTGACTCTCAAGGGAATATGATGTCAGCTACTCACCAACCACTTGTCCATTGACTCCAGGCTGCACCTGTTGTCTGTGGGGAGTGACTCTCAAGGGAATATGACGTCAGCTTCTCACCAACCACTTGTCCATTGACTCCCGGCTGCACCTGTTGTCTGTGGGGAGTGACTCTCAAGGGAATATGATGTCAGCTACTCACCAACCACTTGTCCATTGACTCCCGGCTGCACCTGTTGTCTGTGGGGAGTGACTCTCAAGGGAATATGATGTCAGCTACTCACCAACCACTTGTCCATTGACTCCCGGCTGCACCTGTTGTCTGTGGGGAGTGACTCTCAAGGGAATATGACGTCAGCTTCTCACCAAACACTTGTCCATTGACTCCCGGCTGCACCTGTTGTCTGTGGGGAGTGACTCTCAAGGGAATATGACGTCATATTCTCACCAAACACTTGTCCATTGACTCCCGGCTGCACCTGTTGTCTGTGGGGAGTGACTCTCAAGGGAATATGACGTCAGCTTCTCACCAAACACTTGTCCATTGACTCCAGGCTGCACCTGTTGTCTGTGGGGAGTGACTCTCAAGGGAATATGACGTCAGCTTCTCACCAAACACTTGTCCATTGACTCCCGGCTGCACCTGTTGTCTGTGGGGAGTGACTCTCAAGGGAATATGACGTCAGCTTCTCACCAAACACTTGTCCATTGACACCAGGCTGCACCTGTTGTCTGTGGGGAGTGACTCTCAAGGGAATATGACGTCAGCTCCTCACTAAACACTTGTCCATTGACTCCAGGCTGCACCTGTTCTCTGTGGATCGGAGGTAGGTTCACCCCAGGGAGAAGCGACGCAGAGGACGGCGAGTGGAAGTGGGACAAAAGCAACCAGGTCATCGAATCCAAACTCTCCGACGTGAGGGAGTTTCCTATGACGTCATCTCCGTACTGGGTGGACAGACCCGACACCAAGGCGAGGACCTCACTGTGTCTTGCCACGGATAGAAACATGCACCATCTGCCGCTCATAGTGGCCGAGCCCTGCCACATGAAGCGACCGTACATCTGTTCTCTACGTGAGTATTGCCTGTATCACACTACAGGTGGAATTGTATAGTTTGGTTAGCCGAACGGTTCCCCAACTATAACATTCAGACCTATAAACTTTGACCGAGGCAAAGCTGAGAACGCCGCAGGGCATTTGTTTCACTGCATTTATAATAAGTTGTTTCTACACCCCGAGAGCGACCGCAGATTCTTTGAATTTGTTGGGTCCGAACTGTCATAAAGTAATCAAATGTTATCGTTTGTTTGTTGTGTGGATGTCTATTATTTGACTAGATGTTGGGTTTTCAAGAAATGCGCGCATAGTTGAACTTCTGTTATGGCTTCCGGTAATAACGGATATTACGTCTCTTGTTTGTGCTAGCCAGGTAGTGGGGTTGTACGTCATTTGTGAAATGCCAAGATCGACTGATTTTCTTGTTCTCAACTTAGCCATGGCCCATTGTAGGACCCTTATTTGTTCATTGAATGTTGTTGATGTTTCATGCCATGTTCTTTTATTCGCCTCATTGCACATAACACTCTGTCTCACATTTACTCAAATGAATTCTCTCAGCTCATTGGTGGCTTACTGAATATAAGCCTTCATTGGCCGTCTCTGAAAACACGGATTTCTGTCTTACGGGTACTATTAAACTTTACGTTCGATGTTTTCCCTTTTCTGCAAAACAGTTGTTACAGGTGAGCTTTACACAAAACAAAACTTAACCGGCGGAAGATTCGTAGATCTTACGGAGGGCGACCGTCTGAGCAACCAAACTATACTCACAAGTAGTCGCTTGCAATTGCACTCTATAACTCTCGACTCTTGTTTTCTCCAATACGGACTTCCTAAAGCTTCCTCCTACCTTTTAACTGAGACGTTAATTTCATGTTGGGATATTTGTCGAGCAACAGATTATCAAGTATTAATCGTTGGCTGTCGGGTGTCGCCGCGTCCGTTGTTGATTAAAACCTGACGTTTCGAACTTATACGATTAAGTTCATTTTTTCCATCGCTCTCTTTGGGATAGGAACGTTTTGACCCAATTTCAGTAAAGTATCATTATTTCCCATAAATGGGAAAACCTATGATTTGTATAGTTTCTTGTCTGAATAAGGGTCGGTCTTACAATCTCTTAATAGGAAAGTTATTTGTAGCAATTGAGCTATTTGGAGAATTTCAAGAGTTTTGATTGGTCGTTGCCATAGAGACAACAAGCTATTTGACGAATATTAGTTATTGGGACATTGTAAGACTGAACCTAAGGACCGGTCTTACAATCTCATAAAAAAAAGTTATTTGTAGCAATAATAGGGAAGTCTCATCAAAAATAAATATTCCTCAAAGCACCTAACAATGGAAGATCATTACCTAAAAATACGAGCGGTATGATTTTTATATCTGAGAAGCGTATATTTCCAATTCTATTAGCATTTTAAGTTTGAAATTCGGAACTTCTTGTTCCGTAATTGAAAAACGGCTCTTGACGTCATATGTCATGTAAACAACTGCCTCCTTGAAGTATTCTTAATAAAATCAACGATATTAAGTTGGATATTTTACAATGTCTAGGATGCAGTGACTTTACAACAATGCCTTTCATACCACTGTTTTCTTCAGAAAATACATTTTGATACAGTATTTACCAAAACGTGTTTAAAATAATGCAATTATTTAACATATTGTTGTTAATTAATGTTGAGAAGTGTTTATTTACTAACTAGAAATAAATGTTGGTTCAGTTGAAGTCTTATGAGAGCAATAATCTACTAAAGGGTGGGATTCCAGTACTATTTGTATGATATAAAATTATTGTTTACTGACATATGACGTCAGAACCTTTTAATCATGAGCATGGCGCAGGTTAGTTTCTGAGCGTGTTTTGACAGCAATATCTTTGACTTGCTGTTAAAGCGATGTTAATGCACCTTTCGAGCCGAAACCAATTAGTTCGTTTATTTTAACTTGACGTAACCAGTAAGCAAATAAAAAAAATGCGTGAGACTTCCCTATTGAGCTATTTGGAGAATTTCAAGGGTTTTGATTGGTCGTTGCCATAGAGACAACAAGCTATTTGACGAATAATAGTTATTGGGACATTGTAAGACTGGACCTAAGGGCCGGTCTTACAATCTCCTAATAAGAAAGTTATTTGTAGCAATTGAGCTATTTGGAGGATTTCAAGGGTTTTGATTGGTCGTTGCCATGTGGACAACAAGCTATTTGACGAATAAGTAGTTATTGGGACAATGTAAGACTGGACCTAAGACTTGTGACTTAATTTAATTAATTTTATTGTTGTTTTCCTGTCCCATGGAAGGACAGGATGGCCAGTGTAGGGTTATGGGCATGCCCATACCCTCTTTAGCCTACAGGTACATACAATAACCCAAATTACATACAATTATATACAGTTAAAAGTTACAGAGTGAAATAGATGGAGAGGAAGTTATAGTATGACATTGATCGGTAATGGATATTTGAATTTCGGTCTGAAGGATAAGGTTATAGGGCGAGTTATTATGTCTAGCATGTCTTTGTGGTTGTCGTTAATAATTTTATCAAAATATTTCAGATGAAGGTGATGAATCCGGTTTGAGATATGGTTGTTGTCTAAAAGTTCGTTGATGTCTTCATTTTTGGTCCAGGGAGGGAGTCTTGCAATTCTTCGCAAAATTCGACGTTCTAGAGATGCGTAGAGGGACAGTAGTGGGCCAAGAAGGGGGGCTAGAACACCGCAAGCATATTCGAATACTGGACGGATGAATGCCAAGTACGTTCTGAGGAGTGTTACATAATTGCAGCCACGTAATCGACCCCTGATAAGTATTAACAGGTTTAATCTGGAGCGTACCGGTATTAATTGTCTTTTTACAGTGAAGCAACCAGCTGCAGATGTTACTGAATTCAAGACCCAGGTAGCGAACTTGATTTTGTGGGACAACGTTTTCACCCCAAAATTGAAGTGTGATGGTACCTGACTGTTGACTCACTTTACACTTGTGACTTGACTGTGCAGCCGCGGTGCAGCCGGACACTCATGTACAACTGACACCGGCCGTGACTGTCGGAGAGAAGAAGTTCCACCTGTTCATTGCGCAAGTCACGTGGGAAGTAGCGTTGTCCAGCTGCCTCAAGATGGGGATGAAACTTGCCAAGGTCACTTCCGACTTCGAGCGCGACATGCTGCAGAACCGAATGCGCCGCTCAAGGCCGAGTATAGTGAACATGTTTTTAGTTTGACATAGTTTGAAGCTCCCCTCCCCCCCCCCCCCCCACCTCTAGTTATGTGACCACCGCCCAGCGACACAAATGTTACTGATTATAAATAATATAATACGACATGAATATATATGATATGATTATCGAGTGTCACGAGGGTAAGGGGTGGTCACATAGCAATCTATAGGGGAGCGTCAAACTTAGGAAATCACAAGTCTATTGAATCACTTTGTGGTCGTGATCGTCAGGTGAACCAGATCGATGGATTGAAATGTTGGCGTCGAGATAGATTAACCTTTGCCCGGATTCACAAGATGTCCAAGTCTTTTTTTGGTCTTAACTTTAAGACGGGCCCAACATTGAACCTCTTGTAAAACCACACAAATATTCTTAGAACATATTTCAAAACATATTATTGGAATGCGCATTATGTCCTTGTTCTCACCAATAATTAGTAACTTCCTCGTGTGACCTGGGTCTAGTTTGACAAGAGGTCCAAAGATAGGCCAGTCTTATAGATAAGACCAAAGAAAGACTTAGGACCTCTCGTGAATCCGGCGCCTGGTTTTAGAGTCGTTATTTGGAGGATTATTGCCGTTCAATTTTCCATTTGCTCAGTTACACACACCAACTAACGTGTATAATGAGATTTGAAAAATTATTTCACTGTGTAGATCAGCATCTTGTCTTGTCTCTTTTAAAATTACCAGTGATGTACACAATATTTACAGGGCTTAGAACCGGTTGTTTCAGCTATTTCTGGTTCGATTTCCCAGCGACCACGACTGTATGGTAATCTTAAAGCGTCAGTTTCTGGAGAGCGTTTGGGGCGACGCATTAGACCAATCACATTGCGAGTTTGACGATTAGTCCACGGTTCTCGTGAAACAAACCCATTCAACAATGTAACGCTAGTTTACTTCCTATTTTAATCGACGACGGAATCTAACCTACATACCACATTTCTTTCAACCACATTTCGAGGTAAACAAGAGCTGGAACTTGTCTCTGCTATATAGAGAAATATTTGTAATATTTGTAAATATTTGTGTTGTGTATTTGAACACGGCTAATTGTGTTCATCCATCACAGATACATTTGAGTTATGAACATGTTTTGATATTTGTCATTTTGTTTTGCGGCTAGCGGTGGGCACCAAAGATCTCGCTAATGTAAACACTTTACCACGAGCGACGCACGTAACGCAGCTAACGCGTCGCCCCCAACGCTCCACAGTAACTGCGCCTTAATGGAACTATCACGGGATACATACATTTGCTATAGGGCATTCTATTGCAAAATTCTTTCTTAATCATCCCTTTAAAAGTTTGTACCTAAATACTGTAAATTTTGATTATTTATTGAACTTTCAAAATCTTAGAATTGCGATAATTGGTGTTTTCGTGGCTATTGAATTGCCCGCCCCATGACGTCACGAAGCAACATGGCGCCGAGAGTGAGACAATATCCGGTGATAGTTACGACTCTTCATCTAGCTGTGTTGTTAGTCATGTTTAACGTGTAACCTATGAGAAACCGTACTCAGTGCCCAAATCAACGGTTGTTGTCATGATGGTTTCATAATTATATACACAGAAGTAGGCCTAAACTTGTAATACTTGACTTAACTCCATTGTTATTAAGGCCAGTGTAGGCCACGATGCCCTCTTTAGCCTGATGAGTGATGATTGATGAATGATAATGAGGAAGAAAGGAGGGGAAGCCTGGTACCTGCACGTAGCCTACTCCTCTCGAAAAGTACCAAGGGGACCATCGGCTTTAGACCCGTCCGAAAGGACGGTGTAACTTTGACCAGTCATATAGGTTCCTCCACTAACCTGGACTGCGAGAAGAACGAAGCTGTTACAGAAGCTTTCGAACCCTCCAATCTGCTCTAACCAACGGTAACTAGTGTTTCAGAGGAGAGTGGTCAGCCACTCACCTCCTTACCTAGCCCGAGGTTGCTAACTTCGGTGTTCGTATAGAAACCGGCTAAACCGTTGGCTAACTTGTTATAAGAAGTCACGCATAAACACAGAAAAGTCGACAACACGATTTTTTCTTATCGCGAAAAACTACATCATTGGATTTCGAAAGAGTGTTATTTTAAAATACGCAAACAACCCTGTAGACTAGAAATAAAACAAATAAACTTTCTAGCCGAAAGAAAAGTGGCCCGAACGAAAATTTACAACATGCACTAATATGCATGGAGGATAAGTTTAGGGGTCCAAACGACGGACGCTACATATTGGTGCATGCTGTGAATTTTCGTTCGTGGCACTTTTCTTTCAGGTATACTGTTTATTTGTTTTATTTCTTGTCTAATGGGTTGAATGCGTATTTAAAATAACTCTCGTCTAAATCCGATGATTAGTTTTTCAGCAATTGAATGTGATAAAACAGAACTCGTATTGTCGACCTTTCCGTGTTTGATAAGTGATTTCTCATGACAAGTTAACTACTGTGACTATATTGAAACCGTTGAAACCATCATGATGACTATAACCGCTTGTATGCACACTGAACATGGCTTCATCTTGTTATTCTTCAAAATGACTAATATATCAGCTAGGTCGAGATACGTGTCGTATGGTGTGCTCGCGCATACAGTGGGGACTTATCATCACCCGTTGCAAGTCAGCTAGTGCTCGCAGCAGCCCCTCCCAACCTAAGTCATTAATTGTCTTTGTTTATTATTATTATTTTGGATTAGTATTGTGCTTTAATATCCAGGTGAAACAAAGACAATTGACGACTTAGGTTGGGACTGAAGTGTCACTGACCACGACAGTAATCTCGACCTAGCTGTTATGTTAGTCATTTTTAGGAATAGATGAAGCCATGTTCAATGTGTCTACAAGCGGTTGTTGTCATCATGATCTCATTTTTACGATAAATCTTGACACCGATTAGACATGCCACCTACCCTGACAAACCGACGATTTCCGATTGATAAATTGCTTTTAACAAGCGCTCTTAAACACTAGTACAGTATGTAAACGCTCTACCGTGAATCGTATACTTCAACTCTCTTACCCTCATCCGTTTTAGTGTGAACCCGAGTTAAATATTTACTTGTTTGTCATAAGACAAAGATAACTTACTGCATATTTATATTTGCTTTTATTATTATAATCATCGTAATTCGTAATTCCTGTATTCATGAAACGAAAAGTGAAAATATATAATATTTTCACTATTATTATTATTATTATTATTATTACTTGTATTATATTTATTATTATTATTATTATTATTATTATTATTATTATTATTTTTATTATTATTATTATTATTATGATTATTTTTATTATCATTATTAATATTATTATTATTATTAGCAAATAAATATTTGTTTTAACGACATTGTGAGCTAACCACCGCGCGAGCAAAGTGCTCATGGTGGTCTTATGCCAAAATGAGTGTATATGTATTTTTGTGTCAATGAAATAAATGAAATGAAATGAATGAATGAAATTATTATTATTATTATTATTATTATTATTATTACTATTATTATTATTATTATTATTATTATTATTATTATTATTGGTATTATTATAAATATTTTCATTAATATAATAATATTATTAATACAATTAATATTTTAAGTTTTGTTGTCATGATTATAGTTGTGTCCAGAAGATAAGAAAAAGATACCTCTAACATCACAAACTGCTTCCAGTCATGGAGAACGCTTGGGTTCGAGGAGCGAATCAGAACGGTAAATGGGTGTGGGTGGACGACAATGAACCAATCAACACTGACAAGAGCAAAGTACCGAGTGAAGATTTTCCCTGGTACCGACCGGACAATATCATCATGGACGGATGTCTACTAGTAGACCGGCACGTGTGTGAGCGTCTAGTGTACGTGGAGGCAAAGTGTGACAGACGGAGGAACTATATCTGTGAGCAAGGTGAGCTAGCTACCATGTCTACTAGTAGACCGGCACGTGTGTGAGCGTCTAGTGTACGTGGAGGCAAAGTGTGACAGACGGAGGAACTATATCTGTGAGCAAGGTGAGCCAGCTACCATGTCTACTAGTAGACCGGCACGTGTGTGAGCGTCTAGTGTACGTGGAGGCAAAGTGTGACAGACGGAGGAACTATATCTGTGAGCAAGGTGAGCTAGCTACCATGTCTACTAGTAGACCGGCACGTGTGTGAGCGTCTAGTGTACGTGGAGGCAAAGTGTGACAGACGGAGGAACTATATCTGTGAGCAAGGTGAGCTAGCTACCATGTCTACTAGTAGACCGGCACGTGTGTGAGCGTCTAGTGTACGTGGAGGCAAAGTGTGACAGACGGAGGAACTATATCTGTGAGCAAGGTGAGCTAGCTACCATGTCTACTAGTAGACCGGCACGTGTGTGAGCGTCTAGTGTACGTGGAGGCAAAGTGTGACAGACGGAGGAACTATATCTGTGAGCAAGGTCAGCTAGCTACCATGTCTACTAGTAGACCGGCACGTGTGTGAGCGTCTAGTGTACGTGGAGGCAAAGTGTGACAGACGGAGGAACTATATCTGTGAGCAAGGTGAGCTAGCTACCATGTCTACTAGTAGACCGGCACGTGTGTGAGCGTCTAGTGTACGTGGAGGCAAAGTGTGACAGACGGAGGAACTATATCTGTGAGCAAGGTGAGCTAGCTACCATGTCTACTAGTAGACCGGCACGTGTGTGAGCGTCTAGTGTACGTGGAGGCAAAGTGTGACAGACGGAGGAACTATATCTGTGAGCAAGGTGAGCTAGCTACCATGTCTACTAGTAGACCGGCACGTATGTGAGCGTCTACTGTACGAGGAGGCAAAGTGTGACAGACGGAGGAACTATATCTGTGAGCAAGGTGAGCTAGCTACCATGTCTACTAGTAGACCGGCACGTGTGTGAGCGTCTAGTGTACGTGGAGGCAAAGTGTGACAGAATGAGGAACTATATCTGTGAGCAAGGTGAGCTAGCTACCATGTCTACTAGTAGACCGGCACGTGTGTGAGCGTCTAGTGTACGTGGAGGCAAAGTGTAACAGACGGAGGAACTATATCTGTGAGCAAGGTGAGCTAGCTACCATGTCTACTAGTAGACCGGCACGTAACAGTGGGTCTAGTGTACGTGGAGGCAAAGTGTGACAGACGGAGGAACTATATCTGTGAGCAAGGTGAGCTCGCTACCATGTCTACTAGTAGACCGGCACGTGTGTGAGCGTCTAGTGTACGTGGAGGCAAAGTGTGACAGACGGAGGAACTATATCTGTGAGCAAGGTGAGCTAGCTACCATGTCTACAAGTAGACCGGCACGTGTGTGAGCGTCTAGTGTGCGTGGAGGCAAAGTGTGACGGACGGAGGAACTATATCTGTGAGCAAGGTGAGCTAGCTACCATGTCTACTAGTAGACCGGCACGTGTGTGAGCGTCTAGTGTACGTGGAGGCAAAGTGTGACAGACGGAGGAACTATATCTGTGAGCAAGGTGAGCTAGCTACCATGTCTTCTAGTAGACCGGCACGTGTGTGGGCGTCTAGTGTACGTGGAGGCAAAGTGTGACAGACGGAGGAACTATATCTGTGAGCAAGGTGAGCTAGCTACCATGTCTACTAGTAGACCGGCACGTGTGTGAGCGTCTAGTGTACGTGGAGGCAAAGTGTGACAGACGGAGGAACTATACCTGTGAGCAAGGTGAGCTAGCTACCATGTCTACTAGTAGACCGGCACGTGTGTGAGCGTCTAGTGTACGTGGAGGCAAAGTGTGACAGACGGAGGAACTATATCTGTGAGCAAGGTGAGCTAGCTACCATGTCTACTAGTAGACCGGCACGTGTGTGAGCGTCTTGTGTACGTGGAGGCAAAGTGTGACAGACGGAGGAACTATATCTGTGAGCAAGGTGAGCTAGCTACCATGTCTACTAGTAGACCGGCTTGTGTGTGAGCGTCTAGTGTACGTGGAGGCAAAGTGTGACAGACGGAGGAACTATATCTGTGAGCAAGGTGAGCTAGCTACCATGTCTACTAGTAGACCGGCACGTGTGTGAGCGTCTAGTGTACGTGGAGGCAAAGTGTGACAGACGGAGGAACTATATCTGTGAGCAAGTTGAGCTAGCTACCATGTCTACTAGTAGACCGGCACGTGTGTGAGCGTCTAGTGTACGTGGAGGCAAAGTGTGACAGACGGAGGAACTATATCTATGAGCAAGGTGAGCTAGCTACCATGTCTACTAGTAGACCGGCACGTGTGTGAGCGTCTAGTGTACGTGGAGGCAAAGTGTGACAGACGGAGGAACTATATCTGTGAGCAAGGTGAGCTAGCTACCATGTCTACTAGTAGACCGGCACGTGTGTGAGCGTCTAGTGTACGTGGAGGCAAAGTGTGACAGACGGAGGAACTATATCTGTGAGCAAGGTGAGCTAGCTACCATGTCTACTAGTAGACCGGCATGTGTGTGAGCGTCTAGTGTACGTGGAGGCAAAGTGTGACAGACGGAGGAACTATATCTGTGAGCAAGGTGAGCTAGCTACCATGTCTACTAGTAGACCGGCACGTGTGTGAGCGTCTAGTGTACGTGGAGGCAAAGTGTGACAGACGGAGGAACTATATCTGTGAGCAAGGTGAGCTAGCTACCATGTCTACTAGTAGACCGGCACGTGTGTGAGCGTCTAGTGTACGTGGAGGCAAAGTGTGACAGACGGAGGAACTATATCTGTGAGCAAGGTGAGCTAGCTACCATGTCTACTAGTAGACCGGCACGTGTGTGAGCGTCTAGTGTACGTGGAGGCAAAGTGTGACAGACGGAGGAACTATATCTGTGAGCAAGGTGAGCTAGCTACCATGTCTACTAGTAGACCGGCATGTGTGTGAGCGTCTAGTGTACGTGGAGGCAAAGTGTGACAGACGGAGGAACTATATCTGTGAGCAAGGTGAGCTAGCTACCATGTCTACTAGTAGACCGGCACGTGTGTGAGCGTCTAGTGTACGTGGAGGCAAAGTGTGACAGACGGAGGAACTATATCTGTGAGCAAGGTGAGCTAGCTACCATGTCTACTAGTAGACCGGCACGTGTGTGAGCGTCTAGTGTACGTGGAGGCAAAGTGTGACAGACGGAGGAACTATATCTGTGAGCAAGGTGAGCTAGCTACCATGTCTACTAGTAGACCGGCACGTGTGTGAGCGTCTAGTGTACGTGGAGGCAAAGTGTGACAGACGGAGGAACTATATCTGTGAGCAAGGTGAGCTAGCTACCATGTCTACTAGTAGACCGGCATGTGTGTGAGCGTCTAGTGTACGTGGAGGCAAAGTGTGACAGACGGAGGAACTATATCTGTGAGCAAGGTGAGCTAGCTACCATGTCTACTAGTAGACCGGCACGTGTGTGAGCGTCTAGTGTACGTGGAGGCAAAGTGTGACAGACGGAGGAACTATATCTGTGAGCAAGGTGAGCTAGCTACCATGTCTACTAGTAGACCGGCATGTGTGTGAGCGTCTAGTGTACGTGGAGGCAAAGTGTGACAGACGGAGGAACTATATCTGTGAGCAAGGTGAGCTAGCTACCATGTCTACTAGTAGACCGGCATGTGTGTGAGCGTCTAGTGTACGTGGAGGCAAAGTGTGACAGACGGAGAAACTATATCTGTGAGCAAGGTGAGCTAGCTACCATGTCTACTAGTAGACCGGCACGTGTGTGAGCGTCTAGTGTACGTGGAGGCAAAGTGTGACAGACGGAGGAACTATATCTGTGAGCAAGGTGAGCTAGCTACCATGTCTACTAGTAGACCGGCATGTGTGTGAGCGTCTAGTGTACGTGGAGGCAAAGTGTGACAGACGGAGGAACTTTATCTGTGAGCAAGTTGAGCTAGCTACCATGTCTACTAGTAGACCGGCACGTGTGTGAGCGTCTAGTGTACGTGGAGGCAAAGTGTGTCAGACGGAGGAACTATATCTGTGAGCAAGGTGAGCTAGCTACCATGTCTACTAGTAGACCGGCCCGTGTGTGAGCGTCTAGTGTACGTGGAGGCAAAGTGTGACAGACGGAGGAACTATATCTGTGAGCAAGGTGAGCTAGCTACCATGTCTACTAGTAGACCGGCACGTGTGTGAGCGTCTAGTGTACGTGGAGGCAAAGTGTGACAGACGGAGGAACTATATCTGTGAGCAAGTTGAGCTAGCTACCATGTCTACTAGTAGACCGGCACGTGTGTGAGCGTCTAGTGTACGTGGAGGCAAAGTTTGACAGACGGAGGAACTATATCTGTGAGCAAGGTGAGCTAGCTACCATGTCTACTAGTAGACCGGCCCGTGTGTGAGCGTCTAGTGTACGTGGAGGCAAAGTTTGACAGACGGAGGAACTATATCTGTGAGCAAGGTGAGCTAGCTACCATGTCTACTAGTAGACCGGCACGTGTGTGAGCGTCTAGTGTACGTGGAGGCAAAGTGTGACAGACGGAGGAACTATATCTGTGAGCAAGGTGAGCTAGCTACCATGTTTACTAGTAGACCGGCACGTGTGTGAGCGTCTAGTGTACGTGGAGGCAATGTGTGACAGACGGAGGAACTATATCTGTGAGCAAGGTGAGCTAGCTACCATGTCTTCTAGTAGACCGGCACGTGTGTGAGCGTCTTGTGTACGTGGAGGCAAAGTGTGACAGACGGAGGAACTATATCTGTGAGCAAGGTGAGCTAGCTACCATGTCTACTAGTAGACCGGCACGTGTGTGAGCGTCTAGTGTACTTGGAGGCAAAGTGTGAGAGACGGAGGAACTATATCTGTGAGCAAGGTGAGCTAGCTACAATGTCTACTAGTAGACCGGCACGTGTGTGAGCGTCTAGTGTACGTGGAGGCAAAGTGTGACAGACGGAGGAAATATATCTGTGAGCAAGGTGAGCTAGCTACCATGTCTACTAGTAGACCGGCACGTGTGTGAGCGTCTAGTGTACGTAAAGGCCAAGTGTGACAGACGGAGGAACTATATCTGTGAGCAAGGTGAGCTAGCTACCATGTCTACTAGTAGACCGGCACGTGTGTGAGCGTCTAGTGTACGTGGAGGCAAAGTGTGACAGACGGAGGAACTATATCTGTGAGCAAGGTTAGCTAGCTACCATGTCTACTAGTAGACCGGCACGTGTGTGGGCGTCTAGTGTACGTGGAGGCAAAGTGTGACAGACGGAGGAACTATATCTGTGAGCCAGGTGAGCTAGCTACCATGTCTACTAGTAGACAGGCACGTGTGTGAGCGTCTAGTGTACGTGGAGGCAAAGTGTGACAGACGGAGGAACTATATCTGTGAGCAAGGTGAGCTAGCTACCATGTCTACTAGTAGACCGGCACGTGTGTGAGCGTCTAGTGTACGTGGAGGCAAAGTGTGACAGACGGAGGAACTATATCTGTGAGCAAGGTGAGCTAGCTACCATGTCTACTAGTAGACCGGCACGTGTGTGAGCGTCTAGTGTACGTGGAGGCAAAGTGTGACAGACGGAGGAACTATATCTGTGAGCAAGGTGAGCTAGCTACCATGTCTACTAGTAGACCGGCACGTGTGTGAGCGTCTAGTGTACGTGGAGGCAAAGTGTGACAGACGGAGGAACTATATCTGTGAGCAAGGTGAGCTAGCTACCATGTCTACTAGTAGACCGGCACGTGTGTGAGCGTCTAGTGTACGTGGAGGCAAAGTGTGACAGACGGAGGAACTATATCTGTGAGCAAAGTGAGCTAGCTACCATGTCTACTAGTAGACCGGCACGTGTGTGAGCGTCTAGTGTACGTGGAGGCAAAGTGTGACAGACGGAGGAACTATATCTGTGAGCAAGGTGAGCTAGCTACCATGTCTACTAGTAGACCGGCACGTGTGTGAGCGTCTAGTGTACGTGGAGGCAAAGTGTGACAGACGGAGGAACTATATCTGTGAGCAAGGTGAGCTAGCTACCATGTCTACTAGTAGACCGGCACGTGTGTGAGCGTCTAGTGTACGTGGAGGCAAAGTGTGACAGACGGAGGAACTATATCTGTGAGCAAGGTGAGCTAGCTACCATGTCTACTAGTAGACCGGCACGTGTGTGAGCGTCTAGTGTACGTGGAGGCAAAGTGTGACAGACGGAGGAACTATATCTGTGAGCAAGGTGTGCTAGCTACCATGTCTACTAGTAGACCGGCACGTGTGTGAGCGTCTAGTGTACGTGGAGGCAAAGTGTGACAGACGGAGGAACTATATCTGTGAGCAAGGTGAGCTAGCTACCATGTCTACTAGTAGACCGGCACGTGTGTGAGCGTCTAGTGTACGTGGAGGCAAAGTGTGTCAGACGGAGGAACTATATCTGTGAGCTAGGTGAGCTAGCTACCATGTCTACTAGTAGACCGGCACGTGTGTGAGCGTCTAGTGTACGTGGAGGCAAAGTGTGACAGACGGAGGAACTATATCTGTGAGCAAGGTGAGCTAGCTACCATGTCTACTAGTAGACCGGCACGTGTGTGAGCGTCTAGTGTACGTGGAGGCAAAGTTTGACAGACGGAGGAACTATATCTGTGAGCAAGGTGAGCTAGCTACCATGTCTACTAGTAGACCGGCACGTATGTGAGCGTCTAGTGTACGTGGAGGCAAAGTGTGACAGACGGAGGAACTATATCTGTGAGCAAGGTGAGCTAGCTACCATGTCTACTAGTAGACCGGCACGTGTGTGAGCGTCTAGTGTACGTGGAGGCAAAGTGTGACAGACGGAGGAACTATATCTGTGAGCAAGGTGAGCTTGCTACCATGTCTACTAGTAGACCGGCACGTATGTGAGCGTCTAGTGTACGTGGGGGCAAAGTGTGACAGACGGAGGAACTATATCTGTGAGCAAGGTGAGCTAGCTACCATGTCTACTAGTAGACAGGCACGTGTGTGAGCGTCTAGTGTACGTGGAGGCAAAGTGTGACAGACGGAGGAACTATATCTGTGAGCAAGGTGAGCTAGCTACCATGTCTACTAGTAGACCGGCACGTGTGTGAGCGTCTAGTGTACGTGGAGGCAAAGTGTGACAGACGGAGGAACTATATCTGTGAGCAAGGTGAGCTAGCTACCATGTCTACTAGTAGACCGGCACGTGTGTGAGCGTCTAGTGTACGTGGAGGCAAAGTGTGACAGACGGAGGAACTATATCTGTGAGCAAGGTGAGCTAGCTACCATGTCTACTAGTAGACCGGCACGTGTGTGAGCGTCTAGTGTACGTGGAGGCAAAGTGTGGCAGACGGAGGAACTATATCTGTGAACAAGGTGAGCTAGCTACCATGTCTACTAGTAGACCGGCACGTGTGTGAGCGTCTAGTGTACGTGGAGGCAAAGTGTGACAGACGGAGGAACTATATCTGTGAGCAAGGTGAGCTAGCTACCATGTCTACTAGTAGACCGGCACGTGTGTGAGCGTCTAGTGTACGTGGAGGCAAAGTGTGACAGACGGAGGAACTATATCTGTGAGCAAGGTGAGCTAGCTACCATGTCTACTAGTAGACCGGCACGTGTGTGAGCGTCTAGTGTACGTGGAGGCAAAGTGTGACAGACGGAGGAACTATATCTGTGAGCAAGGTGAGCTAGCTACCATGTCTACTAGTAGACCGGCACGTGTGTGAGCGTCTAGTGTACGTGGAGGCAAAGTGTGACAGACGGAGGAACTATATCTGTGAGCAAGGTGAGCTAGCTACCATGTCTACTAGTAGACCGGCACGTGTGTGAGCGTCTAGTGTACGTGGAGGCAAAGTGTGACAGACGGAGGAACTATATCTGTGAGCAAGGTGAGCTAGCTACCATGTCTACTAGTAGACCGGCACGTGTGTGAGCGTCTAGTGTACGTGGAGGCAAAGTGTGACAGACGGAGGAACTATATCTGTGAGCAAGGTGAGCTAGCTACCATGTCTACTAGTAGACCGGCACGTGTGTGAGCGTCTAGTGTACGTGGAGGCAAAGTGTGACAGACGGAGGAACTATATCTGTGAGCAAGGTGAGCTAGCTACCATGTCTACTAGTAGACCGGCACGTGTGTGAGCGTCTAGTGTACGTGGAGGCAAAGTGTGACAGACGGAGGAACTATATCTGTGAGCAAGGTGAGCTAGCTACCATGTCTACTAGTAGACCGGCACGTGTGTGAGCGGCTAGTGTACGTCGAGGCAAAGTGTGACAGACGGAGGAACTATATCTGTGAGCAAGGTGAGCTAGCAACCATGTCTACTAGTAGACCGGCACGTGTGTGAGCGTCTAGTGTACGTGGAGGCAAAGTGTGACAGACGGAGGAACTATATCTGTGAGCAAGGTGAGCTAGCTACCATGTCTACTAGTAGACCGGTACGTGTGTGAGCGTCTAGTGTACGTGGAGGCAAAGTGTGACAGACGGAGGAACTATATCTGTGAGCAAGGTGAGCTAGCTACCATGTCTACTAGTAGACCGGCACATGTGTGAGCGTCTAGTGTACGTGGAGGCAAAGTGTGACAGACGGAGGAACTATATCTGTGAGCAAGGTGAGCTAGCTACCATGTCTACTAGTAGACCGGCACGTATGTGAGCGTCTTGTGTACGTGGAGGCAAAGTGTGACAGACGGAGGAACTATATCTGTGAGCAAGGTGAGCTAGCTACCATGTCTACTAGTAGACCGGCACGTGTGTGAGCGTCTTGTGTACGTGGAGGCAAAGTGTGACAGACGGAGGAACTATATCTGTGAGCAAGGTGAGCTAGCTACCATGTCTACTAGTAGACCGGCACGTGTGTGAGCGTCTAGTGTACGTGGAGGCAAAGTGTGACAGACGGAGGAACTATATCTGTGAGCAAGGTGAGCTAGCTACCATGTCTACTAGTAGACCGGCACGTGTGTGAGCGTCTAGTGTACGTGGAGGCAAAGTGTGACAGACGGAGGAACTATATCTGTGAGCAAGGTGAGCTAGCTACCATGTCTACTAGTAGACCGGCACGTGTGTGAGCGTCTAGTGTACGTGGAGGCAAAGTGTGACAGACGGAGGAACTATATCTGTGAGCAAGGTGAGCTAGCTACCATGTCTACTAGTAGACCGGCACGTATGTGAGCGTCTAGTGTACGTGGAGGCAAAGTGTGACAGACGGAGGAACTATATCTGTGAGCAAGGTGAGCTAGCTACCATGTCTACTAGTAGACCGGCACGTGTGTGAGCGTCTAGTGTACGTGGAGGCAAAGTGTGACAGACGGAGGAACTATATCTGTGAGCAAGGTGAGCTAGCTACCATGTCTACTAGTAGACCGGCACGTAACAGTGGGTCTAGTGTACGTGGAGGCAAAGTGTGACAGACGGAGGAACTATATCTGTGAGCAAGGTGAGCTAGCTACCATGTCTACTAGTAGACCGGCACGTGTGTGAGCGTCTAGTGTACGTGGAGGCAAAGTGTGACAGACGGAGGAACTATATCTGTGAGCAAGGTGAGCTAGCTACCATGTCTACTAGTAGACCGGCACGTAACAGTGGGTCTAGTGTACGTGGAGGCAAAGTGTGACGGACGGAGGAACTATATCTGTGAGCAAGGTGAGCTAGCTACCATGTCTACTAGTAGACCGGCACGTGTGTGAGCGTCTAGTGTACGTGGAGGCAAAGTGTGACAGACGGAGGAACTATATCTGTGAGCAAGGTGAGCTAGCTACCATGTCTTCTAGTAGACCGGCACGTGTGTGGGCGTCTAGTGTACGTGGAGGCAAAGTGTGACAGACGGAGGAACTATATCTGTGAGCAAGGTGAGCTAGCTACCATGTCTACTAGTAGACCGGCACGTGTGTGAGCGTCTAGTGTACGTGGAGGCAAAGTGTGACAGACGGAGGAACTATACCTGTGAGCAAGGTGAGCTAGCTACCATGTCTACTAGTAGACCGGCACGTGTGTGAGCGTCTAGTGTACGTGGAGGCAAAGTGTGACAGACGGAGGAACTATATCTGTGAGCAAGGTGAGCTAGCTACCATGTCTACTAGTAGACCGGCACGTGTGTGAGCGTCTTGTGTACGTGGAGGCAAAGTGTGACAGACGGAGGAACTATATCTGTGAGCAAGGTGAGCTAGCTACCATGTCTACTTGTAGACCGGCTTGTGTGTGAGCGTCTAGTGTACGTGGAGGCAAAGTGTGACAGACGGAGGAACTATATCTGTGAGCAAGGTGAGCTAGCTACCATGTCTACTAGTAGACCGGCACGTGTGTGAGCGTCTAGTGTACGTGGAGGCAAAGTGTGACAGACGGAGGAACTATATCTGTGAGCAAGTTAAGCTAGCTACCATGTCTACTAGTAGACCGGCACGTGTGTGAGCGTCTAGTGTACGTGGAGGCAAAGTGTGACAGACGGAGGAACTATATCTGTGAGCAAGGTGAGCTAGCTACCATGTCTACTAGTAGACCGGCACGTGTGTGAGCGTCTAGTGTACGTGGAGGCAAAGTGTGACAGACGGAGAAACTATATCTGTGAGCAAGGTGAGCTAGGTACCATGTCTACTAGTAGACCGGCACGTGTGTGAGCGTCTAGTGTACGTGGAGGCAAAGTGTGACAGACGGAGGAACTATATCTGTGAGCAAGGTGAGCTAGCTACCATGTCTACTAGTAGACCGGCATGTGTGTGAGCGTCTAGTGTACGTGGAGGCAAAGTGTGACAGACGGAGGAACTATATCTGTGAGCAAGTTGAGCTAGCTACCATGTCTACTAGTAGACCGGCACGTGTGTGAGCGTCTAGTGTACGTGGAGGCAAAGTGTGACAGACGGAGGAACTATATCTGTGAGCAAGGTGAGCTAGCTACCATGTTTACTAGTAGACCGGCACGTGTGTGAGCGTCTAGTGTACGTGGAGGCAATGTGTGACAGACGGAGGAACTATATCTGTGAGCAAGGTGAGCTAGCTACCATGTCTTCTAGTAGACCGGCACGTGTGTGAGCGTCTTGTGTACGTGGAGGCAAAGTGTGACAGACGGAGGAACTATATCTGTGAGCAAGGTGAGCTAGCTACCATGTCTACTAGTAGACCGGCACGTGTGTGAGCGTCTAGTGTACGTGGAGGCAAAGTGTGAGAGACGGAGGAACTATATCTGTGAGCAAGGTGAGCTAGCTACAATGTCTACTAGTAGACCGGCACGTGTGTGAGCGTCTAGTGTACGTGGAGGCAAAGTGTGACAGACGGAGGAAATATATCTGTGAGCAAGGTGAGCTAGCTACCATGTCTACTAGTAGACCGGCACGTGTGTGAGCGTCTAGTGTACGTAAAGGCCAAGTGTGACAGACGGAGGAACTATATCTGTGAGCAAGGTGAGCTAGCTACCATGTCTACTAGTAGACCGGCACGTGTGTGAGCGTCTAGTGTACGTGGAGGCAAAGTGTGACAGACGGAGGAACTATATCTGTGAGCAAGGTTAGCTAGCTTCCATGTCTACTAGTAGACCGGCACGTGTGTGGGCGTCTAGTGTACGTGGAGGCAAAGTGTGACAGACGGAGGAACTATATCTGTGAGCCAGGTGAGCTAGCTACCATGTCTACTAGTAGACAGGCACGTGTGTGAGCGTCTAGTGTACGTGGAGGCAAAGTGTGACAGACGGAGGAACTATATCTGTGAGCAAGGTGAGCTAGCTACCATGTCTACTAGTAGACCGGCACGTGTGTGAGCGTCTAGTGTACGTGGAGGCAAAGTGTGACAGACGGAGGAACTATATCTGTGAGCAAGGTGAGCTAGCTACCATGTCTACTAGTAGACCGGCACGTGTGTGAGCGTCTAGTGTACGTGGAGGCAAAGTGTGACAGACGGAGGAACTATATCTGTGAGCAAGGTGAGCTAGCTACCATGTCTACTAGTAGACCGGCACGTGTGTGAGCGTCTAGTGTACGTGGAGGCAAAGTGTGACAGACGGAGGAACTATATCTGTGAGCAAGGTGAGCTAGCTACCATGTCTACTAGTAGACCGGCACGTGTGTGAGCGTCTAGTGTACGTGGAGGCAAAGTGTGACAGACGGAGGAACTATATCTGTGAGCAAAGTGAGCTAGCTACCATGTCTACTAGTAGACCGGCACGTGTGTGAGCGTCTAGTGTACGTGGAGGCAAAGTGTGACAGACGGAGGAACTATATCTGTGAGCAAGGTGAGCTAGCTACCATGTCTACTAGTAGACCGGCACGTGTGTGAGCGTCTAGTGTACGTGGAGGCAAAGTGTGTCAGACGGAGGAACTATATCTGTGAGCAAGGTGAGCGAGCTACCATGTCTACTAGCAGACCGGCACTCGTGTGAGCGTCTAGTGTACGTGGAGGCAAAGTGTGACAGACGGAGGAACTATATCTGTGAGCAAGGTGAGCTAGCTACCATGTCTACTAGTAGACCGGCACGTGTGTGAGCGTCTAGTGTACGTGGAGGCAAAGTGTGACAGACGGAGGAACTATATCTGTGAGCAAGGTGAGCTAGCTACCATGTCTACTAGTAGACCGGCACGTGTGTGAGCGTCTAGTGTACGTGGAGGCAAAGTGTGTCAGACGGAGGAACTATATCTGTGAGCCAGGTGAGCTAGCTACCATGTCTACTAGTAGACCGGCACGTGTGTGAGCGTCTAGTGTACGTGGGGGCAAAGTGTGACAGACGGAGGAACTATATCTGTGAGCAAGGTGAGCTAGCTACCATGTCTACTAGTAGACCGGCACGTGTGTGAGCGTCTAGTGTACGTGGAGGCAAAGTTTGACAGACGGAGGAACTATATCTGTGAGCAAGGTGAGCTAGCTACCATGTCTACTAGTAGACCGGCACGTATGTGAGCGTCTAGTGTACGTGGAGGCAAAGTGTGACAGACGGAGGAACTATATCTGTGAGCAAGGTGAGCTAGCTACCATGTCTACTAGTAGACCGGCACGTGTGTGAGCGTCTAGTGTACGTGGAGGCAAAGTGTGACAGACGGAGGAACTATATCTGTGAGCAAGGTGAGCTAGCTACCATGTCTACTAGTAGACCGGCACGTATGTGAGCGTCTAGTGTACGTGGGGGCAAAGTGTGACAGACGGAGGAACTATATCTGTGAGCAAGGTGAGCTAGCTACCATGTCTACTAGTAGACAGGCACGTGTGTGAGCGTCTAGTGTACGTGGAGGCAAAGTGTGACAGACGGAGGAACTATATCTGTGAGCAAGGTGAGCTAGCTACCATGTCTACTAGTAGACCGGCACGTGTGTGAGCGTCTAGTGTACGTGGAGGCAAAGTGTGACAGACGGAGGAACTATATCTGTGAGCAAGGTGAGCTAGCTACCATGTCTACTAGTAGACCGGCACGTGTGTGAGCGTCTAGTGTACGTGGAGGCAAAGTGTGACAGACGGAGGAACTATATCTGTGAGCAAGGTGAGCTAGCTACCATGTCTACTAGTAGACCGGCACGTGTGTGAGCGTCTAGTGTACGTGGAGGCAAAGTGTGGCAGACGGAGGAACTATATCTGTGAACAAGGTGAGCTAGCTACCATGTCTACTAGTAGACCGGCACGTGTGTGAGCGTCTAGTGTACGTGGAGGCAAAGTGTGACAGACGGAGGAACTATATCTGTGAGCAAGGTGAGCTAGCTACCATGTCTACTAGTAGACCGGCACGTGTGTGAGCGTCTAGTGTACGTGGAGGCAAAGTGTGACAGACGGAGGAACTATATCTGTGAGCAAGGTGAGCTAGCTACCATGTCTACTAGTAGACCGGCACGTGTGCACAGAAAATATTTTTTTGAAAAAAAAAGAATACAATTTTAAGAGTCATCGGCAGCAGCGTGGCTGCTCAACTTCATGAGGGGGCTGAGGAAGGGACGAGGTATTAGGGGTTGGCCCATAGAAAGACAGAGACCGGACTACGAACGAGTAAACTGGTCAGGTAGGTTGCAAGCCCCGCCCACCCTTCCACAAGCATGTGTGAGTAAGCCAGGAAAGGAATACCTTGCAAGTAAACAAATACAACGAGATGCTAGTTTGATCTATGGTTTGATCGCTCTTCCACTGAGCGAACATTTTATTAATTGTCACTATTGCCATAGAGTGATTGGAGGGGGGGGGGGGGGGGGGGGTGTATAATATCTTGATAAGTTATACACCACATATATGCACACTCGACTGACTGTTTTGTTACATTAAAAATAGCCCTAAATTTCACAATGATAATTCAACAAAAAAACTACTTCAAAATTTCAATTTTAGCAACAACACGCGGCCGCATCACAAAATCAACAAATGATAGGGGGTATGCATTACGTTGCAACATAAGAAATATACATCACAAAAATAATCGTTTTACCGTCTGCAAAAAACAAAACAACAACAACAACAACAACAACAAAGACTCTTCCATGGTTCGTGGTTGAAGGTTGAGACGCTACTGAGTGAGGTGACATTACTCATATTTGAAAGAAGCATCTCGATAAGTTATATGTGATCTCCCTGACCATTTCAAGGAAGATCTTGTATTGTCGGCCTTCGTGGAAGAATCAAAATACCAAGCATTTGTATGGAAACGCATAAGGCGTTGAGTGAGTAATATATTACCCACTCAACGGTAGGGTGATGGCGAAGTGGGTGGGGGGAGGGGGAGGGCTGTTGACTCACAGCAGGCGAGACAAAACGCAACAATTACAAAATTTCTTCTTCCATCGTAAATTTCAAACATGTTACATAGGCCTACTAATGATAGAAATTAGCAAATGGCAATTTGGACTTAGGTAAGTCAATGCATATAAATTATCTAAGACAAAACAGCAGTTTACATGCCCGTCTTCTATCTTCTATATTGTGTTTCAATCTCTAGCCTCTAGGAAAGTAATTGATGAATACAGAACAATATTTATGCAATAATCACGTTTTTTAACATCTTCATTGTTTACCATTTTTTGGAGACAAGTAAAAACAATGATGTGTGCCTGATGAACGTATCTTTTTTCTGGTGCCAACACTTTCTGAAATGTGACTATTGTTGGGGGATTAATTAAGTAACTTACACAGAGGCCCATTTTACTTATTTACATTATATACCTCCTAGGACCACAAGTAATAAAATCAATTATACTAATTACTTCATTATAATTTCAACTTTAGCGTCAACCTCACACTCAATGGTGGCGAGAGATCACAAATTGTAGTAGTCATTCTGTAGCACAGCAGATTTGACTGTGCAAGAATAACAGTGTTTTACTGGTCGCCTCAGTCGACTGAAGCAAATGAAACGAACTAAATTCATGTACCACCACCATAAATAAATGGTTTTGAATTTACATTCAACCCTTGTATAATTCATTGTAAGCCTATAAATACAAATATTTCAGATCAAGCGGATTTGAGTATAACACGCCATGTTATCCCCCTCCATAACATCCTGTTCCTGTCTTTACTATCTGGCGCAGGATCATCCATCTTAGACACACACTTCACATTTTATACATGATCGTAAAATAATAGTGTTCAGAGTCATTGTTTTTTTTTGCCGCATTCGAGATTACACATTTACATTATGGTCTATTTTCACCTTTTCCATTTAGGGAAGGTTTTTGTTTCGGGTTTTCACTTTACATCTATAGTGATTGTTTTTCGATGGTTTCATTGATGTATGGCCATTGGGTTTAAATCATTGGGTTTAAAATATAATATTTTAAACCCTATATTTTAAACCCAATGGTATGGCGGATCTCTTATTTATACAAATATTGCGTTCCCCTTGGATCTCTACGAGCTCGGCCAGCAAACAACAGTCCAACAAAAATCTTCGTTATTTTACATGTTTTGCATGGCGATGAAGGGCAAATAATTTAATTTAAATTTAATTAAATTAAAAATAAATAAATTATAAGAAATAATAATAAAAAAATAAAAATAATAATAATAATAATAAATTAATAATAATTGAATCATCGACGTCAAGGGCCCTTGATCGGTAAAGGGCTCTTATTATTATCATTATTATTACTATTATTACTATTATTATTATTATTATTATTATTATTATTATTATTATTATTATTATTATTATTATTATTATTTTATTATTATTATTATTATTAGTATTATTATTATTATTATTATTATTATTATTATTATTATTATTATTATTATTATTATTATTATTATTATTATTATTATTATTATTATTATTATTATTATTATTAATGTGTAATTGTTATTCTTATTGTTGTTTAAGTTATTCCTAATGCTTGAGTATTGGCATATCAGCTGTGTAGTGTGCACCTTTCCTTTCACGTTGTATAATGTGTTCAATAAGATAACACGCCGCTGCAGAATGTTGAGTACATCTTTCTGTATGTATGTATGTTCTTTATTAACCAGCATGAGCTTTCGCTCTTTACAGTGGCTTTAACAATTTATGGTAATACAGATACAAAAACGAATACAAAACAACACAGTAATGCATTGTTATTTATCATATTTATATATACTACTATCATTAATAGTACCTATAAATTACATAAACATAATAATAATAAACCTAGGCTTATAGTAATAGCCTTTCCAAGGTTCGTAATTTAGAGCGTACATTTAGAATGCAATGCTTGATGGTTTTGATCGCAGACGATTCATATTTGAAAAACGCAGTCTTGCCATGGATTTATCATAGTACTCTCGGTAGGAAGATTCGGCATTGTATTGAGGAGAGTCGAGAGTCCAAGCAAGGGAGACGGTTGTAGCGATTGTTGTGGCCAGTGTGGGAGGGGGGAGAGAGGTGGCTGACTGGCAGGCAGACCACTGCGCGACAGGTACGAAGTTCCGCCTTCTACCGCAAATTTCAAGGGAGCGGGAGAGCATTGGCAACAATATTCCCATTCGTATTATCCTTCTTACCGATCGGTCTCTCAAACGATTTTAAAACTAAAGATATGTTTGAAGAGCCCTTAAAAAACTACATTTGGGAATCCAATCCGAATTTGTTTTACTCTTAACGGCGAAAAGTCGATTTTTAGCATTTTTTTATGGGGACATCGGACAAGCTAATTTGAAACTGAGTGATTCCCGGAATACCATGGCCCCAAAGTGTATTTACAAAAAATTTCAACCTTCTATCTTATCTACAAAAGAAGATGTCGCAATACTACGAACGCTACAAATAACATAGGCGTATTTCAGTTCCGCAGACTCTTAAGAAATAAATGAAAAATTAATCTTTAATATGGTAATTCGTTAACTTCTAAAGTCAGGGAGAAGTTCCAAATTCTTGCAGCTTTGCAATAATGACTGTGAATGAATATTTGCGTGTGAATCGACCTATCGTCGAATGTGCCTGGTGATATCAGTATGGTCGGACTTTATTCCAGGACACCCGCTGAAAAGGATCTAGGTCGATTGGCCCCTTTAACATGCTGCACCAGTTGCTCCATGAAAAGAAGGCAAGGCGAGATTGTGAACCGACGCACAGAAGCTCTAGGCCCGGATTCACAAAAAGTCTTAACTTAGGCCTGGTCTTACTTTATTACCACTACGCCTTTGGCTGATACTGACCTGCACAAAGCCTCGACTCGACGTCGCTAAGTTACCCTAATAAATAACAAACTTTTGAGACAAAAATTTAGACCCTCATCTGAGTTGGTCTTATCTTTCTTCAAAGATGGTGTCAATACGGCTATGTTTTCGAAGTGTGAACATAAATAAATATCGTTCACTTTCCTTAACATACAGTTTTCTCTGTTTTTAGAATGTGGAGGTATTAGAAAACAAAGCACTAAACTTTAAAACACCACCTTGCAATATTTTATTCACTGTTAATTCCGCGAAAGTTGCTATCAATGGGCTTGGCACAGCAAGACTTAGGACCTGTCCTTAGTTAAGACCTCTTGTGAATCCGTGCCCTGGGTTTCTTGTAACCCAAAATGAGTGGCACGATTTTGAATCCTTTCCATTTCACAAATGTTTACTTTTGTTGTTGGGTGCTACGCTGGTAGACCGTCAGTTATGATTTGTCTCTAATGCTTAGTAAGCAGCCCGAATAGCTCGTGCCTTGCCACCCTTAAGAGTACGTGACACGATACCCAAAGATCTTGATATCGCAATGCACTTTCCACCGCAAATCATAAGTAAATATTCACCAAAATTAATGATAATGTAATTCAATTTTGCTTCTAGTTACTGAAGAAGAAATCTCCGAAGAGGCTCTTTTGCCTGAGGTCCCTGGGTTTGGTGGCTACTACGTCAGCAGCTTCAAAGAAGACTGGTTCACCGCTAGAAACATCTGCAAAACCTGTTTAGGCGGCGAACTTTTGCAGATAGAAATGGATAAAGACAAAGTTTCACATGTACTACCCGTCCTCTACACATCAATGGCAATCACTTTGAAAGAAGGTTTGTACGAAATATATACTTACTTACTTCCCTTATACAACTATACTTCCTGACATTGTTGAATGTCATGCAATGTGCGTTGCTAAGATATTTCTTTCTCATTTCGTATAGTGTTTTCAATACGGTCCGCCCCCCTTACTACACTCAATGACAGCAATATAAATGTAATTTATGCCTCTTATACGTACCAGATCGCGTTTAAATTAGTATATTCGTGACCGGAAAAATATGTACTACAATAAAGCTATACCTCACATTTGGTCCTTACTGTGTTTCAGAAAATATTTTCGGAGGTCCAACTCGTATGGATTGTGTTTGTTGTAGATGTCCAACACGTATTGGTTGTGTTTGTTGTAGATGTCCAACACGTATTGGTTGTGTTTGTTGTAGAGTTCCAACACTTATGGGGCATGAGTTGTGTTTGTTGTAGATGTCCAACACGTATTGGTTGTGTTTGTTGTAGAGTTCCAACACTTATGGGGCATGAGTTGTGTTTGTTGTAGATGTCCAACACGTATGGATTGTGTTTGTTGTAGATGTCCAACACGTATGTATTGTGTTTGTTGTAGAGGTCCAACACGTATGTATTGTGTTTGTTGTAGAGGTCCAACACGTATGTATTGTGTTTGTTGTAGATGTCCAACACGTATGTATTGTGTTTGTTGTAGAGGTCCAACACGTATGTATTGTGTTTGTTGTAGATGTCCAACACGTATGGATTGTGTTTGTTGTAGATGTCCAACACGTATGTATTGTGTTTGTTGTAGAGGTCCAACACGTATGTATTGTGTTTGTTGTACAGGTCCAACACGTATGTATTGTGTTTGTTGTAGAGGTCCAACACGTATGTATTGTGTTTGTTGTAGAGGTCCAACACGTTTGTATTGTGTTTGTTGTAGAGGTCCAACACGTATGTATTGTGTTTGTTGTAGAGGTCCAACACGTATGGATTGTGTTTGTTGTAGAGTTCCAACACGGAAGGATTGTGTTTGTTGTAGATGTCCAACACGTATGGATTGTGTTTGTTGTAGATGTCCAACACGTATGTATTGTGTTTGTTGTAGAGGTCCAACACGTATGTATTGTGTTTGTTGTAGAGGTCCAACACGTATGGATTGTGTTAGTTGTAGAGTTCCAGCACGTATGTATTGTGTTTGTTGTAGAGGTCCAACACGTATGGATTGTGTTTGTTGTAGAGTTCCAACACGGAAGTATTGTGTTTGTTGTAGATGTCCAACACGTATGGATTGTGTTTGTTGTAGATGTCCAACACGTATGGATTGTGTTTGTTGTAGAGTTCCAGAACGTATGTATTGTGTTTGTTGTAGATGTCCAGCACGTATGTATTGTGTTTGTTGTAGAGGTCCAACACTTATGTATTGTGTTTATTGTAGATGTCCAACACGTATGGATTGTGTTTGTTGTAGATGTCCAACACGTATGGATTGTGTTTGTTGTAGAGTTCCAGAACGTATGTATTGTGTTTGTTGTAGAGGTCCAACACGTTTGTATTGTGTTTGTTGTAGAGGTCCAACACTTATGTATTGTGTTTATTGTAGATGTCCAACACGTATGGATTGTGTTTGTTGTAGAGTTCCAGCACGTATGTATTGTGTTTGTTGTAGAGGTCCAACACGTATGGATTGTGTTTGTTGTAGAGTTCCAACACGGAAGGATTGTGTTTGTTGTAGATGTCCAACACGTATGGATTGTGTTTGTTGTAGATGTCCAACACGTATTTATTGTGTTTGTTGTAGAGTTCCAGCACGTATGTATTGTGTTTATTGTAGATGTCCAACACATATGTATTGTTCATTGAAGATGTCCAACACGTATGTATTGTTCATTGAAGATGTCCAACACGTATGTATTGTTCATTGAAGATGTCCAACACGTATGTATTGTTCATTGAAGATGTCCAACACGTATGTATTGTTCATTGAAGATGTCCAACACGTATGTATTGTGTTGGTTGTAGAGGTCCAACACGTATGTATTGTGTTGGTTGTAGAGGTCCAACACGTATGTATTGTGTTGGTTGTAGAGGTCCAACACGTATGTATTGTGTTTGTTGTAGATGTCCAACACGTATGGGTTGTGTTAGTTGTAGAGATCCAACACGTATGGGTTGTGTTAGTTGTAGAGTTCCAACACGTATGGATTGTGTTTGTTGTAGATGTCCAACACGTATGGGTTGTGTTAGTTGTAGAGTTCCAACACGTATGGATTGTGTTTGTTGTAGAGATCCAACACGTATGGATTGTGTTTTTTGTAGAGTTCCAACACGTATGGATTGTGTTTGTTGTAGATTGCTAACACGTATGGGGTATGGATTGTGTTTGTTGTAGAGATCCAACACGTATGGATTGTGTTTATTGTAGAGGTCCAACACGTATGGGTTGTGTTTGTTGTAGAGGTCCAACACGTATGGGTTGTGTTAGTTGTAGAGTTCCAACACTAATGGATTGTGTTTGTTGTAGATGGCTAACACGTATGGGGTATGGGTTGTGTTTGTTGTAGAGATCCAACACGTATAGATTGTGTTTATTGTAGAGGTCCAACAAGTATGGGTTGTGTTTGTTGTAGAGGTCCAACACGTATGGGTTGTGTTAGTTGTAGAGTTCCAACACTAATGGATTGTGTTTGTTGTAGATGGCTTACACGTATGGGGTATGGATTGTGTTTGTTGTAGAGATCCAACACGTATGGATTGTGTTTGTTGTAGAGATCCAACACGTATGGATTGTGTTTGTTGTAGATGGCTAACACGTATGAGGTATGGATTGTGTTTGTTGTAGAGATCCAACACGTATGGATTGTGTTTGTTGTAGAGTTCCAACACGTATGTATTGTGTTTGTTGTAGAGTTCCAACACGTATGTATTGTGTTTGTTGTAGAGGTCCAACACGTATGTATTGTGTTTGTTGTAGAGATCCAACACGTATGGATTGTGTTTGTTGTAGAGTTCCAACACGTATGTATTGTGTTTGTTGTAGAGGTCCAACACGTATGGATTGTGTTTGTTGTAGAGATCCAACACGTATGGATTGTGTTTGTTGTAGAGATCCAACACGTATGGATTGTGTTTGTTGTAGAGTTCCAACACGTATGTATTGTGTTTGCTGTAGAGGTCCAACACGTATGGATTGTGTTTGTTGTAGAGATCCAACACGTATGGATTGTGTTTGTTGTAGAGATCCAACACGTATGGATTGTGTTTGTTGTAGAGGGTCAACACGTATGGATTGTGTTTGTTGTAGATGTCCAACACGTATGTATTGTTTATTGTAGAGGTCCAACACGTATGGATTGTGTTTGTTGTAGAGGTCCAACACGTATGGATTGTGTTTGTTGTAGATGTCCAACACGTATGGATTGTGTTTGTTGTTGATATCCAGCACGTATGGATTATGTTTGTTGTAGAGTTCCAACACGTATGGATTGTGTTTGTTGTAGATGTCCAGCACGTATGTGTATTGGTTGTGTTTGTTGTAGAGGTCCAACACGTATGGGTTGTGTTAGTTGTAGAGGTCCATCACGTATGGATTGTGTTAGTTGTAGAGTTCCAACACTAATGGATTGTGTTTGTTGTAGATGGCTAACACGTATGGGGTATGGATTGTGTTAGTTGTAGAGATCCAACACGTATGGATTGTGTTTGTTGTAGAGATCCAACACGTATGGATTGTGTTTGTTGTAGAGATCCAACATATATGGATGGGTGGTTACCTGTTCGGCAACAAGTTCAAGTGGTCCAATGATGAAACCGCAGACCCTGGTGACGGGAATGCACTAAGTGCTGAGATTTTTGAGCAACTGGTTGAGTCAAAAAGAGAGCAGGGGATGCTAGCCTACTGTGAGGTAAACTTCGATGTTGACACCTACTTATTGCAGGACAAGTGTCTCAATCTGGACAGGGAGAACCAGAAGCACTTCATCATGTACGGACTCAACTGTGACCATAAGCAGCACTTCCTTTGTTATGCTAAACGTAAGTCCAAGCGCTTTACTTTTATTTCAATGTTCATGTTTCTTTACAGTTGGAATACTGCATTATGATGTAACATAATATTATGAAGACTTTCGACTTTGTATACGTCGCAACGGTTAGTTCATAATGGTTTCAACTATTACTGGTGCCTTAGTTGGTACAGTGTTTACTACTTAGACCACTTGTTGTTAAGAGATGTTGACAAGAGCCCAAGAGTACACAGTTAATTTATTGCACAATAATATGTGTGAAACGTTTATGGCTTTGCTGTTTTATGTATCTGACGCTTGATGTAGGGATATAGGCCACATAATAATAATAACAATAATGATAATAATAATAATATTTTTAATAATAATAATAATAATAATAATAATAATAATAATAATAATAATAATAATAATAATAATAATAATAATAATAATAATAATACGACCGTACATAGCATCCACAGTTCGGTTTGGAAAAAATAATGTGGACAATGATATATTAAGTAGTATAGCCAAATGTGGGCATTTGAGAAGCAGAAGAAGAAGAAGAAGAAGAATAAGAAGAAGAAGAAGAAGAAGAAGAAGAAGTAGAAGATATATTATGTAGTTCTAAGTAGATTTTAATAAGGTAAACACATGGAAATACTTGACATTTGTGTCCGTACAACATGTTTATGCCGGTTTTGACCGAGTTTGTATGTATTGCAACAATAAAATAATAATAATAATAATAATAATAATAATAATAATAATAATATTTATAATAATAATAATAATAATAATAATAATAATAAATAATAATAATATTTTTTTTTTTTTTTTTTTTTTTTTTATTGATAACCATGAACTGTACAATACAATCATTAAATAAACATTCGATATCCTACAAAGCTAAGTACATAGCTTGTCTGTGGGTTATATACCAATGAAAATAATAATATGGACTTAGTTACGGACAAAGATGAACATGCTGCGTAATGCAAATACAATATACAGAATACCTTACAATTCAAAACAAACAAACAATCACTAACTTATCTTTAACACCTACATATTACTACACACTGCAATTAACGAAGGCCTATACATGGCAAGGACAAAAACACCGACGATACTAATAATGAAAAAATATAATACATTAAAGCGAATGTAACAAAAGAAACTCTTTTACTGATATCTTTACTTGATTCATTCTATCCGAATCTTTCAATTCAATTGGCAACATATTAAAACATTGAGGCACTTTTACATGCAATGATCTTTCACCATATTTATTTACAAAATTGGCAACTCTGTACACTTTGGAGGCTTTTGCTCTTGTACAAATGCTATGGTCAATTTCAATTTTGAATTCGTTAGTGAAATAGAATTTGATAATTAACTTATAGATGTACAAAAAATTTACAGAAAGCAAGTCTAACAATTTAAAAAGCTGATTTGAGGAACAATGGTCAGTTATGTGATTTGGGAGTATATGTTTAATCATCCTGATCTGTAAGCTAATAATTTGTTTAAGATACATATGAGAAGCATTTCCCCAGGCTAACACCGCGTACGAGATTAAGGGCAAAGGGTAGTCTCTACGTCAAAAACCGCAGAGAATGTTCATTTTTAAATAATATCTCAAGATTACAACAAGGAACCGAAAATCTAAATCAGCAGCGAACTTTGCTTTGGTAAGCCCTACAGATTGAATAAAATATTATAAACATTAGCGTAGTATTTTGATTATAATTCGATAATTTTTAATAAAATTAATTATTTAAAAAAAAACATACTGATTTTAATAAAAGTCACGATTTAGCGCATTCAATGTGTAGGTCTTACTAAACCACAGTGCGCTGTTGCTTAAGATTTTTGATTTCGAAGCCTATTCTTGTGATATAAATTAAAAATGAAAATTTGTTGCGGTTTTTGACGTAGGTGTATCCTTCCCTGTTAAAGACTCCACCAAGGCGATGTACACTGTGCGAAGTAAACTGTATGGAAGAATATCCTTCAAACGATAAAGTTGCACAGCACACGGTCTAATCCGGTTGCATACCCTAGCAATCTGTTTATCCCAAGAAAAGCATTTATCAATCACAATACCCAAGTACTCATGGCTGTACACCGACTCAATTTCTTGATCGCAACTGCAAGTTATGTCCGTGGCATTTTGGTTAGAAGTATTATGCAAGCACTGGACTGAGTGTGATATAACTTTAACTATCGAGTTATGATTGGTATTCAGAGGAGTAGATATATGTACAATTTTAGTTTTTATAGCATTTACAATCAAGCCATCATCATGAGTCCACCTCAGCAAGTTTATATAGTCTTCTTGCAAATACTTTTCCGCCGTATGAATATTCTTGTGAATCGCAATAAGTGCAGAATCATCAGCGAAAAAAAATGCAAAACACTTCTTAAAAATTCGCGCCATCTCATTTACATACACTAAGTATAACAATGGTCCCAAGATAGATCCTTGTGGCACCCCTGATTTGATCAATTTAGCCGTGCTATAATCCTCCCCAATTTTTACAATTATCTTTCTATTATCTAAATAACTCTCAAACCACCGTAGAATTGGACCTCTCACACCAATATTGTCCAATGCTTGCAATAATTTCTTGTGATTTAGAGTATCAAATGCTTTAGTGAAGTCCACAAACATACATACTACATGAAAATTTTCATTTAACTTAGAATTAATAAGATCAGAAAATTTCAGTAAAAGATCAGATGTACTTTTCCCCTTTTGAAAGCCGAATTGATTTTTGTTTATGATACAAAATTTAGTCAAATAGTTATTTAAACAATCAGCCACATATCTTTCCATTACCTTATCGACTACAGACAATAAGGCAATTGGACGATAGTTGGAATACTCGTAGTGGTAATAATAATAATAATAATAAAAATAATAATAATAATAATAATAATAATAATAATAATAATAATAATAATTATAATAATAATAATAATAATAATAATAATAATAATAATAATAATATAATGTGTAACTAGCAGATATGTACTGACCCAGTAAACATCCGACGAGGTATTTTCCAAGGTAACTCGTTAAGTGCGTTATGATTTTGTCTTTCATTAAATCCATTTTCTCACATACTTTACAAATCTACAGGTTGCCACACACTTACACATCTATTCTACATGGACAATCACAAGTTATTTGCTTTTAATGCGACACACATGACGAATCTACTTAAAGGAATAGTCAGGTGAAAAACTAAAAAACTACCATTTGTATATGTCCACCCTCAAATATGGAAAACATGACTAAAAGATACCATACTTTAAAAGCAGGTGGTTAAAAATTAAAGAAAACGCGATTTTTTGGCTTGTTGCTACCAAGTAGCACTGAGCAACTCTTCTCATGGTAATTTTCCATGTAAAAAAATGTTACCTCGAGATAGTAAAACCACCGCTAAAATAGAGCACTTATCAAAAACCGATCAGAAGGTTTAATGTGCATCGTTTTTCTACCGATAACATGCTTCTTAGTACGAACGTGTACTTCTACAAAATGCCCTGCAATTAATTTTGTTGTGACTTGATGTGTAGAAAAGTTGCAATCTGCTTGGGGGGCCCTGTCCGCAGTCGCCAAGTGTTGTCGCTGGTCTCTTATAACACAATGATTGCCCTGTCTATCGGGAAGGCGCTATTTTAGCGAGCTGAGGACCGATACCTACAGCTGTACTACGCTTTAGAAGAAAAATGCAGCAGAGCTGGCGAAGGGAATCTAGTAGAATAGCTAAATGTCCACGTTTTTTTTTCCTTGCATTGAAGCAACCTATATCAATTTTATTTTACACATAACTGAGTTTCACGCACTTATGACTCATTGGTGATTTTTTAGTTTTCCACCTGACTATTCCTTTAACTCAACGTTGGAATTCAGTAGAGATTTTGGCAGGATTTTCGAATTGATAAATATGTCACTTCATGTCATTATAATAAAGATAACAAAATTAGAGGTGTTTAAAGTTGACGAAGACAACCTAATTGGAGTAATTGACGAAGAAGACGTATACAAATATCTAGGATTTGCGCAGGCTAAACAAATTGATCATAAACTGATGAAATGTAAATTAATTTCTACATACAAGAAACGAATAGGATCCATTTAAAAACGCAACTGAATGGTAGACGCAAGATCAAAGCAATTTACACTTATGCTATACCGGTACTTACATATTCATTCGGAATTATCAATTGGACACAAACAGAGAGATTCATGCCCTGGAAATACTCCGCCGCACAACATTCACCAAATACAGAAGTCATCACTAGAAGTCAGAAATAGAAAGAGTGACTCTACTGAGAGAAAAAGGGGGAAGAGGCTTGATTGATTTAAACCTCATATTAATTTGTTTTCCTGATTGTTTCTCACAATTGAACAACGATCGATCGACGCGAAGTTGGAACTAGACGAGCTACTAAGCCAGTGGTTCCAACAGGGGTACCGCGAGATTTTCGTTGAAATTGAAAAAATCTTGTTTCGGAACATTTTGCTTATCAAAACAAGATAATAATTATTAGGTCCAGTCTTACAATGTCCTTATAACTACTTATTCATCGAATAGCTTGTTTTTCTATGGCAACCACCAAACAAAACTCTTGAAATCCTCCAAATAGCTTAATTGCTACAAATAACTTTCTTATTAGAAGATTGTAATGTGTTATAACGGTATACACGAAATCATATTTTAATAAGTCTATATAACCACTATTGAAGTCTTACTGAAACATATTCCATCGAGGATGCAACGTTCTGTACTGCAGATTAGCACACTCACCCTCCACCCCCTCAACCCTGAATAACAGTTCAGAAACAATTAAGAAAGAAGTATAAAATCTCTACCCCAGTTTGCAATCGATTGCAATCACCAAACACGCATTTTAAATAGTATAACGGATAGTTTTAAGAACGAGTTAATTCACTCTAAGCAAATACGATTTTGGTGGGAATTTGAATTGTGCGGGTGTCAACTAGGTACCAGTGATTAGTTGACACTACTTTTGGACACTTGTCGTATCGTACACATCCCGTATGTGATCGTACTTTAGACGACGAATTATACCCGTAGGCCTAGCCTATATGATTGTGTTACTAACTTTCCCACGTGGATGTATAAATAAAATGGCTTATTTAATTTAATTACAATGAGCAAACCTGGCATGCGTTGCAATGCCACTGAAAGAAATAAAATGTTTATGTTTTAATTCTGTTTATTGAAGTGTTTTTTGAGACACAATATAGTTTTCCGTCTGTTGGTACACAAATGGGTGGGGGGGGGGGGGGGGGGGGGCGGTTGTAATCATTCAGAAACCTTAGCGGGCGTGCATACACTAACTCACCAAAATTTTAGATGCAACTGTACTGAATCAATGAGAGCTGATCGTTGCGAATGATCGAGGGGGAAAACAGGGTAGTATTGAAAGGTATGACATGATATATCGAAACATGCACTCGGCACGAACACTATCAAAATGGTATTCAAGTTGATGGAACAATAAAAAAAACATCTGAAAATTCCCATTATGCAATTATGTTGGTATTATTGGAGTTACCTATATCGTCAGCATGGGACTAAAGGTACGTTGGGACAAAGTTGACCCAAATAAGTATTTTCTTGGTGACTAAGTAGACAAGTAAAATCAATATTACGCACCCTCTGGCATTCTGGGCATACGACCATACAGCTTCCTCAATGCACAGCCTTCTCAACGGGTCAATCCGCGATAGCAAGGACTACTCGATCTCCGCCTAGCGAAATGAAACGACGTTCAAGAAAGCTGTACCTCAATAATGCAACCTTGTAAATGATTGAAATTACGACTTATATTCGACAAGGCTGTGTATTCAAGAATGGTTGCAATGGCGCCAGGAAGTTCAAAGATGGCGAAAATATTATGCCACATACTTAATTGTACACTTGTCTAGTTCAGCATCTACTTCACAGGTGTAAAGGATAATTTACGAGCTTTGGTTTGGTTACCTGGAAATTGCTAACAGTGGGCGTGACTAATGAACGAGGCTTGTGCCCTCCTACTCGGTGGGAGTCTGCCGATACGAGTGCGTGAAAGCGCCAGGAGTTTGTTGAAACATTGTGCATGAAATGCACTTTTAGATACGGATCTGATGTTGGTGCGGACCTCAAGGCAGAGTGTATTTATGTTTTTTTTGTCACAGCTGGCAGCGTATTGGACCAAGATTGCGTCCGAAACTCCCGACCGTATGGGTCGAAAACGAATTCCGGGGAACCGCAGACGAGTCCTGAGAAGCCGGAGACTGAGAAGCCGGAGACTGAGAAGCCGGAGACTGAGAAGCCGGAGACTGAGAAGCCGGAGACTGAGAAGCCGGAGACTGAGAAGCCGGAGACTGAGAAGCCGGAGATTGAGGAGCCGCCGACGAATCCTGAGGAGCGGGATAAGGCAGACGACAGTGGACAGGCAGTTGACCAGTAACAATCACATAGATAATTACCCTGGTGACGCCTTCGTTACCAATGTGTTTACTTTGTATCACACTTGTGTTTCACTAACTGTACAAAGGAGAAAATAAAGTTATATTCTATTCTGTATTCTGAAGAGATGTATGTGACAAATACCAACCTATATCTAGTTATATATAAGTCTTCATCTCCATATAGTATTGCAGTGACCAGTGATTAAAGTGGACTCGGGGAAGTGACGGTATGCCCTAATGCTGTGCAAACAGATACAGCGGGTATATCGGGGGGTCTGGGAGGCACAGCTCCCCAGTTTACCCCCGCAGAATTTTTGTATTGTGTTTTGTCGCGATCACATTTAAATTACTTGGTAGAGGACTCTATCTACGCGTGTTTTACGTACATTTGTGGTGAAAAAAATAAAAATTGAAAGATTTACTTTATAAAAACATTGGACGAGCAAATTTAAATACCAAATATGTTTACAATTGATACAAATTAGTGCCGGTATGGCATACCGGCTCATACCGCCCCACTTTAACCACTGGTAGTGACACTAACAGTACGGCTGTTGGCAGACGTTGACAAGCAACTGTTCAAGCGAGGCTGGTGTACTTCATGCAGTGGACAGTAACAACTAGGTATAAGTACCAGAAACTCAAGGGGTCATGGGCGTGCGCAGGGGGGGGGGGGCAAGGGGGCAGGTGTTCCCTTGCCCCCATCAGGATAGGTGTGTGTAAGTGTTTTTTTTAAAAGCAGAATGGGGCATTACGTTGGAAAATCAAAGTCGAAGTCAAAGAAAATCGAAGTCAAGTCATAACGCATCAGTAGAAATGTTTCTGAATCGACTTCCGACCGCTAAACTTATCTAAAGTCCTAGATTGGATTGACGTTGGAATCAGCTGACCGACTCTAACATCACCTGTTGCTCTATCGCCAAGATTTTGGCTTTGTGACTGACCACTTTCATAACTTTGTAGCAATGATATCACTGATATTCACAAAGAATTATGTGAAATAACCTATTCAACAGAAAACCTGTACTCTTGTATTGTATTGTATTGTATTTAATTGTTGTATTTAGCGTGTACAGCCATTTAAGTTACATTGCATTTGCATACTATATTTACAAACTACATATTATAATGTTATTAATTACACATTACACACATACAAAAGTTACACAAAAGAAAATTTTGTTTTGATTAAAAGGAAGACAGAGAGCTTTAAATTCATTTACATGTTTTGCGTTCTAAGTTTGGGATCTAAGTCGTTAAACAGTCAAACATCACTATACATCCAAAAGTTTTCCATCCAGCAATGGGTTTATGATGATTATTTCTATGGTTACTACTATTTTGTCTATTATAATCTATCAATTTACTCAGTTAATCTGTAAGACTGAGTTTCTAATAACTTATAAATAAAAAGTAAAATATTTAACACTAGTCTTGGTTTTACTGAAGCACCGTTCCATCCAGCAATGGGTTTATGATGATTATTTCTATGGTTACTACTATTTTGTCTATTATAATCTATCAATTTACTCAGTTAATCTGTTAGACTGAGTTTCTAAAAACTTAAAAATAAAAAGTAAAATATTTAACACTAGTCTTGGTTTTACTGAAGCACCGTTCCATCCAGCAATGGGTTTATGATGATTATTTCTATGGTTACTACTATTTTGTCTATTATAATCTATCAATTTACTCAGTTAATCTGTTAGACTGAGTTTCTAAAAACTTAAAAATAAAAAGTAAAATATTTAACACTAGTCTTGGTTGCACTGAAGCACCGTTCCATCCAGCAGTGGGTTTATGATGATTATTTCTATGGTTACTACTATTTTGTCTATTATAATCTATCAATTTACTCAGTTAATCTGTTAGACTGAGTTTCTAAAAACTTAAAAATAAAAAGTAAAATATTTAACACTAGTCTTGGTTTTACTGAAGCACCGTTCCATCCAGCAATGGGTTTATGATGATTATTTCTATGGTTACTACTATTTTGTCTATTATAATCCATCAATTTACTCAGTTAATCTGTTAGACTGAGTTTCTAATAACTTATAAATAAAAAGTAATATATTTAACACTAGTCTTGGTTGCACTGAAGCACCGTTCCATCCAGCAATGGGTTTATGATGATTATTTCTATGGTTACTACTATTTTGTCTATTATAATCCATCAATTTACTCAGTTAATCTGTTAGACCGAGTTTCTAATAACTTATAAATAAAAAGTAAAATATTTAACACTAGTCTTGGTTGCACTGAAGCACCGTTCCATCCAGCAATGGGTTTATGATGATTATTTCTATGGTTACTACTATTTTGTCTATTATAATCTATCAATTTACTCAGTTAATCTGTTAGACCGAGTTTCTAATAACTTATAAATAAAAAGTAAAATATTTAACACTAGTCTTGGTTTTACTGAAGCACGGCTGTGTGCTCACCTACCTTACGGAATACCCGGGTTTAACTAGTAAAATCGCTTTAAAACAGTTTTAAATCGTCCCAAATGAAAATGAAAATATGTTATTCTACGTATAGAGAATTGAATGCTCTGTCTTACGAATGGTTTCTTTATTCCAGTACATATATCCGTTTTATAAATGTTCTTAATAAGGTGTGAAAATATCCAGAAACATGAAATTACAAAAGGTAATTGATAGTGATACGTGAAAATAGCATTTTCAACTGTCATTTTATAGCGTTTTGTAGCATCTATTTTTTTGCCAAGATTAAAAAACTTGAGAATGAAGTTTTCTCCAATTTTTTTTTTTAAATCATGTCATAGGCCTACTATTAAAATTAAAATCAACCAAATTGCATTCATCATAAACAAAGTATAATTACTATGTTAAATATGATAAAATAGGAACAGAAAAACCTTAGTTTCTACTAAAAAAAAATAGCGCTTTGTAGCATCTATACACAAAACGCTATTTTCACTTATCTCTAGTAATTGATCATTATTTGTGATCATCTGAAAAACTCAAATATTGATTGGAACAAGGAAACAGTTATAAGAAAGAGAAATATATTTCTTACAGGATGACATATTTTTATTTACACTTGGGGCGATCTAAACACATTTCAAAGAAGTTTCAACCGACCAACATCGAGAGTTCCGAAGGCTGGGTTAACATAGCAAGTTTTCTAAATGCTCGCTCACATTCCGTGACTGTTATTGGCAGAATATGCATTACACACTTCTCTAAAAATGCTTTCCAACGGATATCGCAAAATACAAAGCTCGACCGCTTATAGTTCGTCTCAATTCAAAATACAAGTCGGCAAAATGCGAAATAAAAGGAACCTTTTCTTATTGTTGGAGACTTATGCTGTCAATCATCCCCTTTATTTGGCAAACCACTTACCTTAGATCATAGTAAATACAGCTTCAAACCATTATAGACCTTCGACCTTGAATATTCAGGATAAACCATTCTCATAATGGTTTGTAAGAAAAGTATTAATATAGCAGTTAAATTTGTTGATAGTTATTTTTCTTGAGCAAGGACCATTTGAAAAAGGACCGAATCCTGAGCCCCCATCTTTGCTATTGTCATGCGGTTGGTTTTTGTTACTTGAATAGAAATCATTGGTGGTCACTTTTTTTAAACTGCGCATCCTTCCTGGTGACAAGCTTGACGTTTACTGCCTTGCACAGTGAGCGGGAAATCAGCCTCCCTTTGAGGAGTCCTCTTTACCGGCGTGCATGTTGGATAGAGACGGACTATAGCTACTTCCTGGTGACAAGCTTGACGTTTACTGCCTTGCACAGTGAGCGGGAAATCAGCCTCCCTTTGAGGAGTCCTCTTTACCGGCGTGCATGTTGGATAGAGACGGACTATAGCTACTTCCTGGTGACAAGCTTGACGTTTACTACCTTGCACAGTGAGCGGGAAATTAGCCTCCCTTTGAGGAGTCCTCTTTACCGGTGTGTATCTTGGATAGAGACGGACTATAGCTACTTCCTGGTGACAAGCTTGACGTTTACTGCCTTGCACAGTGAGCGGGAAATCAGCCTCCCTTTGAGGAGTCCTCTTTACCGGCGTGCATGTTGGATAGAGACGGACTATAGCTACTTCCTGGTGACAAGCTTGACGTTTACTACCTTGCACAGTGAGCGGGAAATTAGCCTCCCTTTGAGGAGTCCTCTTTACCGGTGTGTATCTTGGATAGAGACGGACTATAGCTACTTCCTGGTGACAAGCTTGACGTTTACTACCTTGCACAGTGAGCGGGAAATTAGCCTCCCCTTGAGGAGTCCTCTTTACCGGTGTGTATCTTGGATAGAGACGGACTATAGCTACTTCCTGGTGACAAGCTTGACGTTTACTACCTTGCACAGTGAGCGGGAAATTAGCCTCCCTTTGAGGAGTCCTCTTTACCAGTGTGTATCTTGGATAGAGACGGACTATAGCTACTTCCTGGTGACAAGCTTGACGTTTACTATCTTGCACAGTGAGCGGGAAATCAGCCTCCCTTTGAGGAGTCCTCTTTACCGGTGTGTATCTTGGATAGAGACGGACTATAGCTACTTCCTGGTGACAAGCTTGACGTTTACTACCTTGCACAGTGAGCGGGAAATAAGCCTCCCTTTGAGGAGTCCTCTTTACCAGTGTGTATCTTGGATAGAGACGGACTATAGCTACTTCCTGGTGACAAGCTTGACGTTTACTACCTTGCACAGTGAGCGGGAAATCAGCCTCCCTTTGAGGAGTCCTCTTTACCGGTGTGTATCTTGGATAGAGACGGACTATAGCTACTTGCTGGTGACAAGCTTGACGTTTACTGCCTTGCACAGTGAGCGGGAAATCAGCCTCCCTTTGAGGAGTCCTCTTTACCGGTGTGTATTATTGATAGACGAACTTGAGCCGATGGTGTCGTGTCGCTGCCGCGAGGTACCGGGCGCGGTCCGATATATATCGGTTTCACTCCGATCAGGCTAAACACACTCAATTATGTCACAATGCCAGGCTGTACAGTGTACACCCCTTCATTCGCTAAAGCAGTTTTGGAACTGCTGACGATAAGATAAGAATGTGACGAGGAACTCTTATGTCCGATTAGTGCGGTTGATTGGAACTGGGAAGGTTGTTTAAATATTAGTTCAGTCGGGATTGTTATAATTGCGATTTCGAAAAACAATTTGCATATTTGTTATGGTTGTCCGACTGGATACCAGGATAACCCTTTTAATCGCTCCTTTAGGTTAGCACAGCCTTCTTTACAACCGTGGAGTAAAGAATGATTTAATGACAAGATAAGGGGGAGAAGTCAGACAAAGTGCAGTTCACACCCCAATCCCCTTTCCTTCCCTTTCTCCTTTCCTCACGCGCCCTCCTACTTGCCCCTTTCCTCCAAACAATCCCCCATTTCATCTTCATTATCACCCACTCATCGTCTTGATTAGCCTAGTTGCAAAAATATAAGACGTTAAGCCCAAATATCTATCTATGGCACAATGACTTTGATTTGGAATCATAAAGAAGACTTTAACACAAAACAGTCGCTCAGTTTTAGAACCCGTGTCATTTCTCGCGCTCGCAAGTGGAAGTGAAAGCGACAATAGCAAATGTTTGGCCGTAGCAATGCTTGCAGCTTGCGGCCGCCAGAAAGACGAGCGATAACTGAAGAACGGCAACGCGAGCGAGTGGGCAAGATAATATAGGAGCTGGTCTACAAATGATTCCGCTATAGCCCGTCGTTTCGTTAGTATCATTGTCGTCGTCTTTCAACAACTTCGGTAATGCTTTCGTCATCAATCGACGACGTGTTGACAGTCTCGGCCAACCCGAGCAGGTATCTGAATTAGCCATGGCCGCTGGTTGGCTGCCGCTCACACAACTGTGACGGAAGCATTATCCAAACACCCTAATAATATAGTTAGTCACCTGAAGAGGTGCACATCAGGTTAAGCTGGTGTGCACCCTATAACGGGTATTCCTACGAAAAATCAATTATTAAATTACCGAAGTTGTTGTACGACGACTATACTTGCTATGACAGAGGCCAATTGATGTATGGGGCCCGGTACAGCTGCACCCGTAACCCCCCCCCCCCCCTGTCACCGGGCCTGAGAATTAATAAGCATTCCCTATTAAGATAATTTTTGTATTCATTAAGCCACTAACTAAACAGCTAAATACCTAACTTGAGGAAATTCTTGATTTCGCCTTAAATTAATTACGTCCATAGCTAGTAATGTCACCGTAGGCTGTGATGGAATGGAATTGTTGCGTCAAATTAGTTGTAGTCCTTCAGATGAAGATTAATGGGGCTTAACGTCTCATATTTTCGCAACTATGGCCAATCGAGACGATGAGCGGGTGATAATGAAGATGAGAAAGATGATGATGAAGAATAAAGCCACATCCGAATCAGATCCATTGTACGTCGCGTGGGTCGTCATACGGGAGTCCAGCAAGGGTGGGCAGGGCCAAGTGGGTGGAGAAATATTCAGTGGGACAGTGGGGGGGAGGGGCAGGGTCTCCTTTTGTCGCCTCTTACGACTAGCAGAGTCACTCTGGGCCTATTCTACCCCGGGCCGAGACGGCTTGACAGCATGTAACCAAATAAATAATAGGAATAGCTTCGCTTGTAACCAACTAACATTAACGATAGATCTGGCTGAGCGGTAAGGCACGAGACTCTAATACGGGTGGTGGCTGGTTCGATACCAGCAACCGGCAGTCCAGACTGTAGGTTTATTTTACGAGGTTTGCCGCAGTCAGAAGGTAAATAATGCTGGTATTGAGAAACATATACAAAACGTTAACTTTATGATATTTTTTTTTATTTTTATTATCGCCATGTTATTTTTGTGAATATGGTTGTTGACTCATTCAGTACTAAAGTGTTGTTATGTTTTCCTGTTTCCAGATTTGTGCAGATTCCACAAGGTATGTATTTATATACGTATCGATTTTTTAGCTGCGGTCCATAATTGGTTGTGTAATGTGTTAGGTAATTATATGGGATTTCAATTGGATCTGTATTTATAAATTGAGTACTATTTGCAAAAAATACAATTAAACTGTTTTTAATTCACATCTCGGGGAATTTTCCGTTGTTGGGGCCGACTCACTTTATTTACCCAATTTTAATTTCAATTGTAAGAGAGCATTGTCGGATCTGAGGGCTTTTAGTAGGACACAATCCCAGTATTTGCCAGGTGACTGGAGAAGAACTAATAAAAACTCTTTAGTGAGTTTACCAGTAGCAGGTATCGAACCAGTGTACTGCCGAATAAGCCTCTCGTGCGCTAACAAGGAGCCATTCCTATCAGTGCTCTACACCGAAATAAGAGTAAACTGAATGAATGGTCAGTATGTGTAACGAATAAAGCTCAAGTGAGTGAAGTTGCATCGTAAGTTTCTACATATTTGGATATATGCTTTTCTATTTGTACTTTAAAATGTATATAATTAACAAATAACGTTAAATGGTATACTTAGCTTTAGAGCCAAAATTATTTCTATGTTCTAGAATTGAAGGCGAATAAGAGTTAAATAAAAAATATTGGCCAGACCCCATCCAGGATTTAAATTGGATTGTTAAAAATGGATAGGAAAATATTTTTGTATTAGACACGTTCAAAAATCTGTATTTATTTTTGCCTTAAAATGCACAAGCTTTACAGTTACATAACAATGACCCTTAATGATAAGTCAAATTTTTGTACAATAATGGTTTCGTAAGATAGATTTTATATGGAGCAAGAAAAAAGTAGAAACGCATTTTTTTTATCAATTTGAAACACATCACAATCGGCTTACAATTAATATTATGGGTTTCACTATTGCGAGCGGGAGAAATGACACGGTTTCCAGCTGACCGTGTTTGTGTACCCACCCTCTAAGCAATCCCTTATCTGTGCTCTAAGTCATCATTATGTTCTCCTCATACGTTTACAGTTGTGCCACTATCCTGTCATTCAAGCTTTCTTCACTCAACGGTTGTAAACCGAGCTTTGCTAACATAAAGGGGTGATTAACAGGATATTGCTAATTGTTTTTCTGGTATCCACTCTGACTTCAATAACGAAAATGCAAAATCTTTTGGGAAGCCAAAATTCGAACAACCCCATCTGAGCTAACAATTGAAGAACCTTCCCAGTTCCAATCAACCGCACTTATCGGACATGACAGTTCCTCCCCGCATTCTAATGTTACCTTCAGCAGTTCCAAAACTGTGCTATAGTGACTCAAGGGGGTATACAGCCTGGGCTGGTGACACAAACGAGTTTTCGTAACCTGAGGTGATCGCAGCTCGCAGTAAAACCGATAATAGATGGACGTTTAACACTATCAAACGTAAATTTGCCAAACGAAATTTTGACCCATGGCAATGGAGAGCTATTTCATAAGTAATTATTGGATGGAAAGTTGAGCATCAGTTATTTAAACTGAAAACATTACAAGATTACTTAATAAAGGCGGATTCACAATTGAAATAAGAGTTGAAATAGTGAAATAGCAATAAGGTTTAAGCGAAATGGAACATGCAATAACAATGCTATGGTTCACAACTGTCACAGTGGATTGAAATAGTCATAAGAAATGATTCAATTCCATTTCTTATTTCAACTTCTTATGACGAACCAATCAGAGCTCGAGAAGAGAAGGCCTACTCCAGTCGAACCGGATATGGTCGTTGTTGTTGTTGATGGTGGTGGTGTTGTTGTTGTTGTTGTTGTTAATGTCGTCGTCGTAGGCTTCTTGCAAGCTTGCTTTACAACAATGAAACAAATGAAATGAATCGATGTACAAACATCAAGCTGTCAAACAATAAAATATTCTGATTTTGAAAACAAATCTTCATAACAAACAAGAAACATACAAAACTTTCACAACGTGGTTGCCCATCATTAATCATTTTAACTGGTGAGCAGTTACTATCGCCATACCTCGTTTTCTTCATAATGTTGCAATTTTATTATTTTGACAGCTCGTTGTTTGTCGGTGCTGGCGCTGCGAGTGGAAAAAAGTCACAGTGCAAAACCCCATTTGGCCACGGCCTGCTATAGGTTTGGAGTAGGCCGTGATTATGGCGTCAGATCCGGTCGAAAAGTACTCGATTGAAACGCTCTCCTATGTTGAAATAAGGTACTACGGGACTGTTGTGAACCAGTTCGTTGTTATTTCACTATTTCACAGATTCTTATTTCAACCCTTATTTCAATTGTGGATCGGCCTTAAGATGTGTTCACTATTCACCTCGTCTGCGGCACTCCCGATCTCGGTCTGTTAAGATTGCTGTAAAATAGTTTTAAACTGTCCCAAAAGAAAATCATACTAGGCCTATGTCATCCTTTGATGAATAATTGCTCTTTCTTCTGAGTGTTTTTTTCTTCTAACCAATATTTCCGTTTTTCAGCGGTTCTGAATTTCCTTTTGTAATCTGATGTTGTTGGACACCGGTCACACCTAATAAAGAACATCTGCAAAATGAAAATATTTATTGGAATAAAAACCATTCGTTAAAAAGAGCATTCAGTTCTCTATGGTGATTTTCATTTGTGACAATTTAATACCATTTAAAAGCAATTTTTACGGACCAAAATCGGGTGGACTGAGGGAACATAATATTAACAACAGTGGTTAATGTTTAATAAGCACTAAAAACTGGATTAACAAAAATTAAAATATTGCATTAATTACACTTGTAGACTTAATTTTGGAAACCAATTAGTTGTTAATTGTTCTTAAGCTTTAATTAATTGGCTTCCAAAATAGCAACCAAACGAATTAAAATATTGCAACATTTTTAATCCAGTTTATTTCTTACGAAACTAAATGTTGATTAGCAACAACTTTTTCAAGGTCACGTCAAGAGCGCGCGGGCTGAGCAGTATGACGTGGCAGATGTAGCGGAGAGGCGAAGGTCACGTCAAGAGCGCGCGGGCTGAGCAGTATGACGTGGCAGATGTAGCGGAGAGGCGAAGGTCACGTCAAGAGCGCGCGGGCTGAGCAGTATGACGTGGCAGATGTAGCGGAGAGGCGAAGGTCACGTCAAGAGCGCGCGGGCTGAGCAGTATGACGTGGCAGATGTAGCGGAGAGGCGAAGGTCACGTCAAGAGCGCGCGGGCTGAGCAGTATGACGTGGCAGATGTAGCGGAGAGGCGAAGGTCACGTCAAGAGCGCGAGGGCTGAGCAGTATGACGTGGCAGATGTAGCGGAGAGGCGAAGGTCACGTCAAGAGCGCGAGGGCTGAGCAGTATGACGTGGCAGATGTAGCGGAGAGGCGAAGGTCACCTCAAGAGCGCGCGGGCTGAGCAGTATGACGTGGCATGTGTAGCGGAGAGGCGAAGGTCACGGTCACGTCAAGAGCGCGCGGGCTGAGCAGTATGACGCGGCAGATGAAGCGGAGAGGCGAAGGTCACGTCAAGAGCGCGCGGGCTGAGCAGTATGACGTGGCAGATGTAGCGGAGAGGCGAAGGTCACGTCAAGGGCGCGCGGGCTGAGCAGTATGACGTGGCAGATGTAGCGGAGAGGCGAAGGTCACGTCAAGAGCGCGCGGGCTGAGCAGTATGACGTGGCAGATGTAGCGGAGAGGCAAAGGTCACTTCAAGAGCGCGCGGGCTGAGCAGTATGACGTGGCAGATGTAGCGGAGAGGCGAAGGTCACGTCAAGAGCGCGAGGGCTGAGCAGTATGACGTGGCAGATGAAGCGGAGAGGCGAAGGTCACGTCAAGAGCGCGCGGGCTGAGCAGTATGACGTGGCAGATGTAGCGGAGATGCGAAGGTCACGTCAAGAGCGCGCGGGCTGAGCAGTATGACGTGGCAGATGTAGCGGAGAGGTGAAGGTCACGTCAAGAGCGCACGGGCTGAGCAGTATGACGTGGCAGATGTAGCGGAGAGGCGAAGGTCACGTCAAGAGCGCGCGGGCTGAGCAGTATGACGTGGCAGATGTAGCGGAGAGGCGAAGGTCACGTCAAGAGCGCGCGGGCTGAGCAGTATGACGTGGCAGATGTAGCGGAGAGGCGAAGGTCACGTCAAGAGCGCGAGGGCTGAGCAGTATGACGTGGCAGATGTAGCGGAGAGGCGAAGGTCACGTCAAGAGCGCGAGGGCTGAGCAGTATGACGTGGCAGATGTAGCGGAGAGGCGAAGGTCACCTCAAGAGCGCGCGGGCTGAGCAGTATGACGTGGCAGATGTAGCGGAGAGGCGAAGGTCACGGTCACGTCAAGAGCGCGCGGGCTGAGCAGTATGACGCGGCAGATGAAGCGGAGAGGCGAAGGTCACGTCAAGAGCGCGCGGGCTGAGCAGTATGACGTGGCAGATGTAGCGGAGAGGCGAAGGTCACGTCAAGGGCGCGCGGGCTGAGCAGTATGACGTGGCAGATGTAGCGGAGAGGCGAAGGTCACGTCAAGAGCGCGCGGGCTGAGCAGTATGACGTGGCAGATGTAGCGGAGAGGCGAAGGTCACTTCAAGAGCGCGTGGGCTGAGCAGTATGACGTGGCAGATGAAGCGGAGAGGCGAAGGTCACGTCAAGAGCGCGCGGGCTGAGCAGTATGACGTGGCAGATGTAGCGGAGATGCGAAGGTCACGTCAAGAGCGCGCGGGCTGAGCATTATGACGTGGCAGATGTAGCGGAGAGGTGAAGGTCACGTCAAGAGCGCACGGGCTGAGCAGTATGACGGGGCAGATGTAGCGGAGAGGCGAAGGTCACGTCAAGAGCGCGCGGGCTGAGCAGAATGACGTGGCAGATGTAGCGGAGATGCGAAGGTCACGTCAAGAGCGCGCGGGCTGAGCAGTATGACGTGGCAGAGGTAGCGGAAAGGCGAAGGTCACGTCAAGAGCGCGAGGGCTGAGCAGTATGACGTGGCAGATGTAGCGGAGAGGCGAAGGTCACGTCAAGAGCGCGATGGCTGAGCAGTATGACGTGGCAGATGTAGCGGAGAGGCGAAGGTCACGTCAAGAGCGCGCGGGCTGAGCAGTATGACGTGGCAGATGTAGCGGAGAGGCGAAGGTCACGTCAAGAGCGCGAGGGCTGAGCAGTATGACGTGGCAGATGTAGCGGAGAGGCGAAGGTCACGTCAAGAGCGCACGGGTGAGAACTATCGCAACATGTCTAAAAATAGTAGCTTCGCTTACGTTTTTTAAATGTAGCTTCGCTACGTTTGAGCTACACAGAAAATGTAGGGCGCTATCTTCGCACAACACCTTGTTTTTATTGCTTTAATATTATCAACACATTCTCTTATTGGAGTAAACTAAGAATTTCGAATTACGAGTAAACAACTCCAGCTCGGCAGCTGTAGTCACTCTCATCACCATCACCATCACCATCACCATCACCATCACCATCACCATCACCATCACCATCACCATCACCATCACCAACACCAACACCATCACCATCACCATCACCATCACCATCACCATCACCGTCACCATCACCATCACCATCACCATCACCATCACCATAACCATCACCATCACCATCACCATCACCATCACCATCACCATCACCATCACCATCACCAACACCAACACCAACACCAACACCATCACCATCACCATCACCATGACCATCACCATCACCATCACCATCACCATCACCATCACCATCACCATCACCATCAACGTCAGACATATAACTTACATTATATAAAGTGTATTATATAGCGCTCTTGGAATATTATTACAATACAGGGAACTGAGGACAAAACACGCAACATAAAACACGACCACTTCAGTTGTACAAGAGGAGTGTCGACTAGTCGCAGGTTGTTGCACGAACGGACAAAGACTGACAGGACAGTCAATGGAGAGAGTTGAAGGAGTTATTGTCCACTCACCCTGTTCCGCTGGTAACGTGTGGGAAGGGTAGGTTGTGACAATCGGAGAAACAGTCGAAAACTGGAAACTTTTTTATTACGCTATATTTCGATTCCATAGAAGGCGTAATTTTGGTGGAGGAAGTTAAATCACTTTTAGACTATAATTTATACCTACCGACGTTATTGCGCTACTTTCCACGCTGCAGCTAGAAAAGTTGTACCATTCCACCGCTAAATTTCACAACTTTTAAAGTAGCGTCCTACACGCCCCCCTATACGAGCAAGCCACTCCCCAAGACTGCACGACACGTATGGACAGCCAAATGGGGACATCTCCGATGCCCCACCAACCTTTTTAGTCTCCGATACCCCCACTCACCAACCTTTTTAGTCTCCGATACCCCACTCTCCGATACCCCACCTACCTGCTCTTCCGGTTTTCTAAAGCCCGTGTTACACCACGCATTTTAAGCGCACGTTCACTGCGCGGTAAATTCAAATAGTTAAAACTACATTGTATATTGAAGTCTTCTCAAACTGATTATTGGCCTGTATAGACGTAAATTTAGTTAAATATTGTGTACAAGTACTAACTTTTCACCAAAGTCTCTCCGTATTCAAGCATATTATTCAATCTTTGTTGAGTTTTGTCTATGTTATAATAAATATTATTGGAATTAGTTCGTTTAGCTATTTGACAGGAAAATATAATGTTTTGGCTTTTTATAAACAACTGTAGTAAAACCCAAGTTTGATTATTGATACTACTTGTTTAAATCCCTTTCATTCGTGGCCCAACGTCAATAAAACCCCCACATTTTTTTAAATAATGAAAGTGTTTTTGAAGATGTTTCTAACAGGTACTGTGAAACACAATCGAACATTAAGTCCCTATACATAAAATGTATTATTGTGTCCTACATCCATTGTAAATAAATGGATTACTTAAATTTCGAATAACATGTCTTTGGATGTAAATGACGAGTTAAATCAAATTACATTGATTATTATCGACATGAGTAAAGAAATAAACATAATTACAATCTAAATATTAAATTTAAATTAACAGTATTTCACATTCCAATTCTCCTTCATGTTTTTAGTTTCTTAGTTTCTAATTTCCATTTACATTTTTGTTCGTTTTATGGGTGGATACCTGTTGCCCAAGGTAATAAATATTAGATAAATAAATATATTTTATGAATATATTTAAATAAATATTGAAAATACTATGGTGGATTGTGGCAGTCCAGTCTGGTTTCCCGGATTTTCCCGGACAATCATAAGAAATAACATGGGACGATCTATTATGTCCATTTACCGTGAAAGATTTTGGCCCCCAAAAATATTGTCTGTCATTGGCATACTCGGCTACCTTTTCAGTTAATCATCTACGTTTTGAGTGAAATTATAACGCAAATTTTTGCAAAGTTTAGGATTGTATATTATTATTTTTAATTTCTTTATATTTTAGCGTCTATCTTATTCAGTTAAAAAACTGAGTTACAAACGATTACATAATAGTACATTTAAAAAATACTTATTAAATATATAATTGTTTAAACTATCATTAAGGGTAGTATTATTTTGGGGGGGAATATCCTCTTTAATAATACAGGCTAGTTTGAACACGAAACACGACTGTTCAATAGAGAATGCATTTTATAATATTTGAATTTACCGCGTGTGCTTATTTTACGTGGTGTAGCATGGGCTTCTTGATCAGGTTAGTGCGCAGGTAGATGGGGCTTCAGGTAGTGGGGTATCGGAGACTAAAAAGATTGGTGGGGTATCGGAGAGTGGGGCATCGGAGAGCGCCCCCAGCCAAATACATTAAAAAATTCATGGCTTAACGGCCCCCCTAGCCAACCACCAAACCTCGCGGCGCCATAGTTTGTAGTATATAAACCATAAACTATACCTTTAGACCACCACTTACGTCCAGATATCAAAGCAATGTTGCCTTTGACATTATAAATAACCAATAAGAAAATATCACCAGAACATGCGGTCGATTCGCAAACACACAGAACAAAGTAAGCGAGGTAAAACTAACACACTCTAACGGGTCTGCCTAGTCGCATAGCACCTCCGCGTTGTCGCTGTCTGAAGGCTGTTATAGAGCAGAGTATACAGGTACTGTTGTCTTGTGTTGTCGCTGTCTGATGGCTGTTATAGAGCAGAGTATACAGGTACTGTTGTCTTGTGTTGTCGCTGTCTGAAGGCTGCTATAGAGCAGAGTATACAGGTACTGTTGTCTTGTGTTGTCGCTGTCTGAAGACTGTTATAGAGCAGAGTATACAGGTGCTGTTGTCTTGTGTTGTCGCCGTCTGAAGGCTGTTATAGAGCAGAGTATACAGGTACTGTTGTCTTGAGTTGTCGCTGTCTGAAGGCTGTTATAGAGCAGAGTATACAGGTACTGTTGTCTTGTGTTGTCGCTGTCTGATGGCTGTTATAGAGCAGAGTATACAGGTACTGTAGTCTTGTGTTGTCGCTGTCTGAAGGCTGCTATAGAGCAGAGTATACAGGTACTGTTGTCTTGTGTTGTCGCTGTCTGAAGGCTGTTATAGAGCAGAGTATACAGGTACTGTTGTCTTGAGTTGTCGCTGTCTGAAGGCTGTTATAGAGCAGAGTATACAGGTTCTGTTGTCTTGTGTTGTCGCTGTCTGAAGGCTGTTATAGAGCAGAGTATACAGGTACTGTTGTCTTGTGTTGTCGCTGTGTGAAGGCTGTTATAGAGCAGAGTATACAGGTACTGTTGTCTTGTGTTGTCGCTGTCTGAAGGCTGCTATAGAGCAGAGTATACAGGTACTGTTGTCTTGTGTTGTCGCTGTCTAAAGGCTGTTATAGAGCAGAGTATACAGGTACTGTTGTCTTGTGTTGCCGCTGTCTGAAGGCTGTTATAGAGCAGAGTATACAGGTACTGTTGTCTTGTGTTGTCGCTGTCTGAAGGCTGTTATAGAGCAGAGTATACAGGTTCTGTTGTCTAGTGTTGTCGCTGTCTGAAGGCTGTTATAGAGCAGAGTATACAGGTTCTGTTGTCTAGTGTTGTCGCTGTCTGAAGGCTGTTATAGAGCAGAGTATACACGTACTGTTGTCTTGTGTTGTCGCTGTCTGAAGGCTGTTATAGAGCAGAGTATACAGGTACTGTTGTCTTGTATTATCGCTGTCTGAAGGCTGTTATAGAGCAGAGTATACAGGTTCTGTTGTCTAGTGTTGTCGCTGTCTGAAGGCTGTTATAGAGCAGAGTATACACGTACTGTTGTCTTGTGTTGTCGCTGTCTGAAGGCTGTTATAGAGCAGAGTATACAGGTACTGTTGTCTAGTGTTGTCGCTGTCTGAAGGCTGTTATAGAGCAGAGTATACAGGTACTGTTGTCTTGTGTTGTCGCTGTCTGAAGGCTGTTATAGAGCAGAGTATACAGGTACTGTTGTCTTGTGTTGTCGCTGTCTTAAGGCTGTTATAGAGCAGAGTATACAGGTACTGTTGTCTTGTGTTGTCACTGTCTGAAGGCTGTTATAGAGCAGAGTACACAGGTACTGTTGTCTTGTGTTGTCGCTGTCTTAAGGCTGTTATAGAGCAGAGTATACAGGTACTGTTGTCTTGTGTTGTCGCTGTCTGAAGGCTGTTATAGAGCAGAGTATACAGGTACTGTTGTCTTGTGTTGTCACTGTCTGAAGGCTGTTATAGAGCAGAGTACACAGGTACTGTTGTCTAGTGTTGTCGCTGTCTGAAGGCTGTTATAGAGCAGAGTACACAGGTACTGTTGTCTTGTGTTGTCGCTGTCTTAAGGCTGTTATAGAGCAGAGTATACAGGTACTGTTGTCTTGTGTTGTCGCTGTCTTAAGGCTGTTATAGAGCAGAGTACACAGGTACTGTTGTCTTGTGTTGTCGCTGTCTTAAGGCTGTTATAGAGCAGAGTACACAGGTACTGTTGTCTTGTGTTGTCGCTGTCTTAAGGCTGTTATAGAGCAGAGTATACAGGTACTGTTGTCTTGTGTTGTCACTGTCTGAAGGCTGTTATAGAGCAGAGTATACAGGTACTGTTGTCTTGTGTTGTCGCTGTCTGAAGGCTGTTATAGAGCAGAGTATACAGGTACTGTTGTCTTGTGTTGTCACTGTCTGAAGGCTGTTATAGAGCAGAGTACACAGGTACTGTTGTCTTGTGTTGTCGCTGTCTGAAGGCTGTTATAGAGCAGAGTATACAGGTACTGTTGTCTTGTGTTGTCGCTGTCTTAAGGCTGTTATAGAGCAGAGTATACAGGTACTGTTGTCTTGTGTTGTCGCTGTCTGAAGGCTGCTATAGAGCAGAGTATACAGGTACTGTTGTCTTGTGTTGCCGCTGTCTGAAGGCTGTTATAGAGCAGAGTATACAGGTACTGTTGTCTTGTGTTGTCGCTGTCTGAAGGCTGTAATAGAGCAGAGTATACAGGTACTGTTGTCTTGTGTTGTCGCTGTCTGAAGGCTGCTATAGAGCAGAGTATACAGGTACTGTTGTCTTGTGTTGCCGCTGTCTGAAGGCTGTTATAGAGCAGAGTATACAGGTACTGTTGTCTTGTGTGGTCGCTGTCTGAATGCTGTTATTGAGCAGAGTATACAGGTACTGTTGTCTAGTGTTGTCGCTGTCTGAAGGCTGTTATAGAGCAGAGTATACAGGTACTGTTGTCTAGTGTTGTCGCCGTCTGAAGGCTGTTATAGAGCAGAGTATACAGGTACTGTTGTCTTGTGTTGTCCCTGTCTGAAGGCTGCTATAGAGCAGAGTATACAGGTACTGTTGTCTTGTGTTGTCGCTGTCTGAAGGCTGTTGTAGAGCAGAGTATACAGGTACTGTTGTCTTGTGTTGTCGCTGTCTGAAGGCTGTTATAGAGCAGAGTATACAGGTACTGTTGTCTTGTGTTGTCGCTGTCTGAAGGCTGTTATAGAGCAGAGTATACAGGTACTGTTGTCTTGTGTTGTCGCTGTCTGAAGGCTGTTATAGAGCAGAGTATACAAGTACTGTTGTCTTGTGTTGTCGCTGTCTGAAGGCTGCTATAGAGCAGAGTATACAGGTACTGTTGTCTTGTGTTGTCGCTGTCTGAAGGCTGTTATAGAGCAGAGTATATAGGTACTGTTGTCTTGTGTTGTCGCTGCCCAAAGGCTGCTATAGAGCAGAGTATACAGGTACTGTTGTCTTGTGTTGTCGCTGTCTGAAGGCTGTTGTAGAGCAGAGTATACAGGTACTGTTGTCTTGTGTTGTCGCTGTCTGAAGGCTGTTATAGAGCAGAGTATACAGGTACTGTTGTCTTGTGTTGTCGCTGTCTGAAGGCTGTAATAGAGCAGAGTATACAGGTACTGTTGTCTTGTGTTGTCGCTGTCTGAAGGCTGTTATAGAGCAGAGTGTACAGGTACTGATGTCTTGTTTTGTCGCTGTCTGAAGGCTGTTATAGAGCAGAGTATACAGGTACTGTTGTCTTGTGTTGTCGCTGTCTGAAGGCTGTTATAGAGCAGAGTATACAGGTACTGTTGTCTTGTGTTGTCCCTGTCTGAAGGCTGCTATAGAGCAGAGTATACAGGTACTGTTGTCTTGTGTTGTCGCTGTCTAAAGGCTGTTGTAGAGCAGAGTATACAGGTACTGTTGTCTTGTGTTGTCGCTGTCTGAAGGCTGTTATAGAGCAGAGTATACAGGTACTGTTGTCTTGTGTTGTCGCTGTCTGAAGGCTGTAATAGAGCAGAGTATACAGGTACTGTTGTCTTGTGTTGTCGCTGTCTGAAGGCTGTTATAGAGCAGAGTATACAGGTACTGTTGTCTTGTGTGGTCGCTGTCTGAAGGCTGTTATAGAGCAGAGTATACAGGTACTGTTGTTTTGTGTTGTCGCTGTCTGAAGGCTGTTGTAGAGCAGAGTATACAGGTACTGTTGTCTTGTGTTGTCGCTGTCTGAAGGCTGTTGTAGAGCAGAGTATACAGGTACTGTTGTCTTGTGTGGTCGCTGTCTGAAGGCTGTTATAGAGCAGAGTATACAGGTACTGTTGTCTTGTGTTGTCGCTGTCTGAAGGCTGTTATAGAGCAGAGTATACAGATACTGTTGTCTTGTGTTGTCGCTGTCTGAAGGCTGTTATAGAGCAGAGTATACAGGTACTGTTGTCTTGTGTGGTCGCTGTCTGAAGGCTGTTATAGAGCAGAGTGTACAGGTACTGTTGTCTTGTGTGGTCGCTGTCTGAAGGCTGTTATAGAGCAGAGTATACAGGTACTGTTGTCTTGTGTTGTCACTGTCGGAAGGCTGTTATAGAGCAGAGTATACAGGTACTGTTGTCTTGTGTTGTCACTGTCGGAAGGCTGTTATAGAGCAGAGTATACAGGTACTGTTGTCTTGTGTGGTCGCTGTCTGAAGGCTGTTATAGAGCAGAGTATACAGGTACTGTTGTCTTGTGTTGTCACTGTCTGAAGGCTGTTGTAGAGCAGAGTATACAGGTACTGTTGTTTTGTGTTGTCGCTGTCTGAAGGCTGTTGTAGAGCAGAGTATACAGGTACTGTTGTCTTGTGTTGTCGCTGTCTGAAGGCTGTTGTAGAGCAGAGTATACAGGTACTGTTGTCTTGTGTGGTCGCTGTCTGAAGGCTGTTATTGAGCAGAGTATACAGGTACTGTTGTCTTGTGTTGTCGCTGTCTGAAGGCTGTTATAGAGCAGAGTATACAGATACTGTTGTCTTGTGTTGTCGCTGTCTGAAGGCTGTTATTGAGCAGAGTATACAGGTACTGTTGTCTTGTGTGGTCGCTGTCTGAAGGCTGTTATAGAGCAGAGTATACAGGTACTGTTGTCTTGTGTTGTCGCTGTCTAAAGGCTGCTATAGAGCAGAGTATACAGGTACTGTTGTCTTGTGTGGTCGCTGTCTGAATGCTGTTATTGAGCAGAGTATACAGGTACTGTTGTCTTGTGTTTTCGCTGTCTGAAGGCTGTTATAGAGCAGAGTGTACAGGTACTGTTGTCTTGTGTGGTCGCTGTCTGAAGGCTGTTATAGAGCAGAGTATACAGGTACTGTTGTCTTGTGTTGTCGCTGTCTGAAGGCTGTTATAGAGCAGAGTATACAGGTACTGTTGTCTTGTGTGGTCGCTGTCTGAAGGCTGTTATAGAGCAGAGTGTACAGGTACTGTTGTCTTGTGTGGTCGCTGTCTGAAGGCTGTTATAGAGCAGAGTATACAGGTACTGTTGTCTTGTGTTGTCACTGTCGGAAGGCTGTTATAGAGCAGAGTATACAGGTACTGTTGTATTGTGTTGTCACTGTCGGAAGGCTGTTATAGAGCAGAGTATACAGGTACTGTTGTCTTGTGTTGTCACTGTCGGAAGGCTGTTATAGAGCAGAGTATACAGGTACTGTTGTCTTGTGTTGTCACTGTCGGAAGGCTGTTATAGAGCAGAGTATACAGGTACTGTTGTCTTGTGTTGTCACTGTCGGAAGGCTGTTATAGAGCAGAGTATACAGGTACTGTTGTCTTGTGTTGGCGCTGTCTGAAGGCTGTTATAGAGCAGAGTATACAGGTACTGTTGTCTTGTGTTGTCGCTGTCTGAAGGCTGTTACAGAGCAGAGTATACAGGTACTGTTGTCTTGTGTTGTCACTGTCGGAAGGCTGTTATAGAGCAGAGTATACAGGTACTGTTGTCTTGTGTTGTCACTGTCGGAAGGCTGTTATAGAGCAGAGTATACAGGTACTGTTGTCTTGTGTTGTCGCTGTCTGAACGCTGTTATAGAGCAGAGTACACAGGAACTGTTGTCTTGTGTGGTCGCTGTCTGAAGGCTGTTATAGAGCAGAGTATACAGGTACTGTTGTCTTGTGTTGTCGCTGTCTGAAGGCTGCTATAGAGCAGAGTATACAGGTACTGTTGTCTTGTGTTGTCGCTGTCGGAAGGCTGTTATAGAGCAGAGTATACAGGTACTGTTGTCTTGTGTTGTCGCTGTCTGAAGGCTGTTATAGAGCAGAGTATACAGGTACTGTTGTCTTGTGTTGTCGCTGTCTGAAGGCTGTTATAGAGCAGAGTATACAGGTACTGTTGTCTTGTGTTGTCGCTGTCTGAAGGCTGCTATAGAGCAGAGTATACAGGTACTGTTGTCTTGTGTTGTCGCTGTCGGAAGGCTGTTATAGAGCAGAGTATACAGGTACTGTTGTCTTGTGTTGTCGCTGTCTGAAGGCTGTTATAGAGCAGAGTATACAGGTACTGTTGTCTTGTGTTGTCGCTGTCTGAAGGCTGTTATAGAGCAGAGTATACAGGTACTGTTGTCTTGTGTTGTCGCTGTCTGAAGGCTGTTATAGAGCAGAGTATACAGGTACTGTTGTCTTGTGTTGTCGCTGTCTGAACGCTGTTATAGAGCAGAGTACACAGGTACTGTTGTCTTGTGTGGTCGCTGTCTGAAGGCTGTTATAGAGCAGAGTATACAGGTACGGTTGTCTTGTGTTGTCGCTGTCTGAAGGCTGCTATAGAGCAGAGTATACAGGTACTGTTGTCTTGTGTTGTCGCTGTCTCAAGGCTGTTATAGAGCAGAGTATACAGGTACTGTTGTCTTGTGTTGTCGCTGTCTGAAGGCTGTTATAGAGCAGAGTATACAGGTACGGTTGTCTTGTGTTGTCGCTGTCTGAAGGCTGCTATAGAGCAGAGTATACAGGTACTGTTGTCTTGTGTTGTCGCTGTCTGAAGGCTGTTATAGAGCAGAGTATACAGGTACTGTTGTCTTGTGTTGTCGCTGTCTGAAGGCTGTTATAGAGCAGAGTATACAGGTACTGTTGTCTTGTGTTGTCGCTGTCTGAACGCTGTTATAGAGCAGAGTACACAGGTACTGTTGTCTTGTGTGGTCGCTGTCTGAAGGCTGTTATAGAGCAGAGTATACAGGTACGGTTGTCTTGTGTTGTCGCTGTCTGAAGGCTGCTATAGAGCAGAGTATACAGGTACTGTTGTCTTGTGTTGTCGCTGTCTGAAGGCTGTTATAGAGCAGAGTACACAGGTACTGTTGTCTTGTGTTGTCGCTGTCTGAAGGCTGCTATAGAGCAGAGTATACAGGTACTGTTGTCTTGTGTTGTCGCTGTCTGAAGGCTGTTATAGAGCAGAGTATACAGGTACTGTTGTCTTGTGTTGTCGCTGTCTGAAGGCTGTTATAGAGCAGAGTATACAGGTACTGTTGTCTTGTGTTGTCGCTGTCTGAAGGCTGTTATAGAGCAGAGTATACAGGTACTGTTGTCTTGTGTTGTCGCTGTCTGAACGCTGTTATAGAGCAGAGTACACAGGTACTGTTGTCTTGTGTGGTCGCTGTCTGAAGGCTGTTATAGAGCAGAGTATACAGGTACGGTTGTCTTGTGTTGTCGCTGTCTGAAGGCTGCTATAGAGCAGAGTATACAGGTACTGTTGTCTTGTGTTGTCGCTGTCTCAAGGCTGTTATAGAGCAGAGTATACAGGTACTGTTGTCTTGTGTTGTCGCTGTCTGAAGGCTGTTATAGAGCAGAGTATACAGGTACGGTTGTCTTGTGTTGTCGCTGTCTGAAGGCTGCTATAGAGCAGAGTATACAGGTACTGTTGTCTTGTGTTGTCGCTGTCTGAAGGCTGTTATAGAGCAGAGTATACAGGTACTGTTGTCTTGTGTTGTCGCTGTCTGAAGGCTGTTATAGAGCAGAGTATACAGGTACTGTTGTCTTGTGTTGTCGCTGTCTGAACGCTGTTATAGAGCAGAGTACACAGGTACTGTTGTCTTGTGTGGTCGCTGTCTGAAGGCTGTTATAGAGCAGAGTATACACGTACTGTTGTCTTGTGTTGTCGCTGTCTGAAGGCTGTTATAGAGCAGAGTATACAGGTACTGTTGTCTTGTGTGGTCGCTGTCTGAAGGCTGTTATAGAGCAGAGTATACAGGTACTGTTGTCTTGTGTGGTCGCTGTCTGAAGGCTGTTATAGAGCAGAGTATACAGGTACTGTTGTCTTGTGTTGTCGCTGTCTGAAGGCTGTTATAGAGCAGAGTATACAGGTACTGTTGTCTTGTGTTGTCGCTGTCTGAAGGCTGTTATAGAGCAGAGTATACAGGTACTGTTGTCTTGTGTTGTCGCTGTCTGAACGCTGTTATAGAGCAGAGTACACAGGTACTGTTGTCTTGTGTGGTCGCTGTCTGAAGGCTGTTATAGAGCAGAGTATACAGGTACTGTTGTCTTGTGTTGTCGCTGTCTGAAGGCTGCTATAGAGCAGAGTATACAGGTACGGTTGTCTTGTGTTGTCGCTGTCTGAAGGCTGTTATAGAGCAGAGTATACACGTACTGTTGTCTTGTGTTGTCGCTGTCTGAAGGCTGTTATAGAGCAGAGTATACAGGTACTGTTGTCTTGTGTGGTCGCTGTCTGAAGGCTGTTATAGAGCAGAGTATACAGGTACTGTTGTCTTGTGTTGTCGCTGTCTGAAGGCTGCTATAGAGCAGAGTATACAGGTACTGTTGTCTTGTGTTGTCGCTGTCTGAAGGCTGTTATAGAGCAGAGTATACAGGTACTGTTGTCTTGTGTTGTCGCTGTCTGAAGGCTGCTATAGAGCAGAGTATACAGGTACTGTTGTCTTGTGTTGTCGCTGTCTGAAGGCTGTTATAGAGCAGAGTATACAGGTACTGTTGTCTTGTGCTGTCGCTGTCTGAAGGCTGTTATAGAGCAGAGTATACACGTACTGTTGTCTTGTGTTGTCGCTGTCTGAAGGCTGTTATAGAGCAGAGTATACACGTACTGTTGTCTTGTGTTGTCGCTGTCTGAAGGCTGTTATAGAGCAGAGTACACAGGTACTGTTGTCTTGTGTGGTCGCTGTCTGAAGGCTGTTATAGAGCAGAGTATACACGTACTGTTGTCTTGTGTTGTCGCTGTCTGAAGGCTGTTATAGAGCAGAGTATACAGGTACTGTTGTCTTGTGTGGTCGCTGTCTGAAGGCTGTTATAGAGCAGAGTATACAGGTACTGTTGTCTTGTGTTGTCGCTGTCTGAAGGCTGCTATAGAGCAGAGTATACAGGTACTGTTGTCTTGTGTTGTCGCTGTCTGAAGGCTGTTATAGAGCAGAGTATACAGGTACTGTTGTCTTGTGTTGTCGCTGTCTGAAGGCTGCTATAGAGCAGAGTATACAGGTACTGTTGTCTTGTGTTGTCGCTGTCTGAAGGCTGTTATAGAGCAGAGTATACAGGTACTGTTGTCTTGTGCTGTCGCTGTCTGAAGGCTGTTATAGAGCAGAGTATACACGTACTGTTGTCTTGTGTTGTCGCTGTCTGAAGGCTGTTATAGAGCAGAGTATACAGGTACTGTTGTCTTGTGTTGTCGCTGTCTGAAGGCTGTTATAGAGCAGAGTATACACGTACTGTTGTCTTGTGTTGTCGCTGTCTGAAGGCTGTTATAGAGCAGAGTATACAGGTACTGTTGTCTTGTGTTGTCACTGTCTGAAGGCTGTTATAGAGCAGAGTATACAGGTACTGTTGTCTTGTGTTGTCACTGTCGGAAGGCTGTTATAGAGCAGAGTATACAGGTACTGTTGTCTTGTGTTGTCACTGTCGGAAGGCTGTTATAGAGCAGAGTATACAGGTACTGTTGTCTTGTGTTGTCACTGTCGGAAGGCTGTTATAGAGCAGAGTATACAGGTACTGTTGTCTTGTGTGGTCGCTGTCTGAAGGCTGTTATAGAGCAGAGTGTACAGGTACTGTTGTCTTGTGTGGTCGCTGTCTGAAGGCTGTTATAGAGCAGAGTATACAGGTACTGTTGTCTTGTGTTGTCACTGTCGGAAGGCTGTTATAGAGCAGAGTATACAGGTACTGTTGTCTTGTGTTGTCACTGTCGGAAGGCTGTTATAGAGCAGAGTATACAGGTACTGTTGTCTTGTGTTGTCACTGTCGGAAGGCTGTTATAGAGCAGAGTATACAGGTACTGTTGTCTTGTGTTGTCGCTGTCTGAAGGCTGCTATAGAGCAGAGTATACAGGTACTGTTGTCTTGTGTTGTCGCTGTCTGAAGGCTGTTATAGAGCAGAGTATACAGGTACTGTTGTCTTGTGTTGTCGCTGTCTGAAGGCTGCTATAGAGCAGAGTATACAGGTACTGTTGTCTTGTGTTGTCGCTGTCTGAAGGCTGTTATAGAGCAGAGTATACAGGTACTGTTGTCTTGTGCTGTCGCTGTCTGAAGGCTGTTATAGAGCAGAGTATACACGTACTGTTGTCTTGTGTTGTCGCTGTCTGAAGGCTGTTATAGAGCAGAGTATACAGGTACTGTTGTCTTGTGTTGTCGCTGTCTGAAGGCTGTTATAGAGCAGAGTATACACGTACTGTTGTCTTGTGTTGTCGCTGTCTGAAGGCTGTTATAGAGCAGAGTATACAGGTACTGTTGTCTTGTGTTGTCACTGTCTGAAGGCTGTTATAGAGCAGAGTATACAGGTACTGTTGTCTTGTGTTGTCACTGTCGGAAGGCTGTTATAGAGCAGAGTATACAGGTACTGTTGTCTTGTGTTGTCACTGTCGGAAGGCTGTTATAGAGCAGAGTATACAGGTACTGTTGTCTTGTGTTGTCACTGTCGGAAGGCTGTTATAGAGCAGAGTATACAGGTACTGTTGTATTGTGTTGTCGCTGTCTGAAGGCTGTTATAGAGCAGAGTATACACGTACTGTTGTCTTGTGTTGTCACTGTCGGAAGGCTGTTATAGAGCAGAGTATACAGGTACTGTTGTCTTGTGTTGTCACTGTCGGAAGGCTGTTATAGAGCAGAGTATACAGGTACTGTTGTCTTGTGTTGTCACTGTCTGAAGGCTGTTATAGAGCAGAGTATACAGGTACTGTTGTCTTGTGTTGTCGCTGTCTGAAGGCTGTTATAGAGCAGAGTATACAGGTACTGTTGTATTGTGTTGTCGCTGTCTGAAGGCTGTTATAGAGCAGAGTATACACGTACTGTTGTCTTGTGTTGTCGCTGTCTGAAGGCTGTTATAGAGCAGAGTATACAGGTACTGTTGTCTTGTGTTGTCGCTGTCTGAAGGCTGTTATAGAGCAGAGTATACAGGTACTGTTGTATTGTGTTGTCGCTGTCTGAAGGCTGTTATAGAGCAGAGTATACAGGTACTGTTGTCTTGTGTTGTCGCTGTCTGAAGGCTGTTATATAGCAGAGTATACAGGTACTGTTGTCTTGTGTTGTCGATGTCTGAAGGCTGTTATGGAGCAGAGTATACAGGTGCTGTTGTCTTGTGTTGTCGCTGTCTAAAGGCTGCTATAGAGCAGAGTATACAGGTACTGTTGTCTTGTGTGGTCGCTGTCTGAAGGCTGTTATAGAGCAGAGTATACACGTACTGTTGTCTTGTGTTGTCGCTGTCTGAAGGCTGTTATAGAGCAGAGTATACAGGCTCTGTTGTCTTGTGTTGTCGCTGTCTGAAGGCTGTTATAGAGCAGAGTATACACGTACTGTTGTCTTGTGTGCTCGCTGTCTAAAGGCTGTTATAGAGCAGAGTATACAGGTACTGTTGTCTTGTGTTGTCGCTGTCTGAAGGCTGTTATAGAGCAGAGTATACAGGTACTGTTGTATTGTGTTGTCGCTGTCTGAAGGCTGTTATAGAGCAGAGTATACAGGTACTGTTGTATTGTGTTGTCGCTGTCTGAAGGCTGTTATAGAGCAGAGTATACAGGTACTGTTGTCTTGTGTGGTCGCTGTCTGAAGGCTGTTATAGAGCAGAGTATACAGGTACTGTTGTATTGTGTTGTCGCTGTCTGAAGGCTGTTATAGAGCAGAGGTTACAGGTACTGTTGTCTTGTGTGGTCGCTGTCTGAAGGCTGTTATAGAGCAGAGTATACAGGTACTGTTGTCTTGTGTTGTCGCTGTCTGAAGGCTGTTATAGAGCAGAGTATACAGGTACTGTTGTCTTGTGTTGTCGCTGTCTGAAGGCTGTTATAGAGCAGAGTATACAGGTACTGTTGTATTGTGTTGTCCCTGTCTGAAGGCTGTTATAGAGCAGAGTATACAGGTACTGTTGTCTTGTGTTGTCGCTGTCTGAAGGCTGTTATAGAGCAGAGTATACAGGTACTGTTGTATTGTGTTGTCGCTGTCTGAAGGCTGTTATAGAGCAGAGGTTACAGGTACTGTTGTCTTGTGTGGTCGCTGTCTGAAGGCTGTTGTAGAGCAGAGTATACAGGTACTGTTGTCTTGTGTGGTCGCTGTCTGAAGGCTGTTGTAGAGCAGAGTATACAGGTACTGTTGTCTTGTGTGGTCGCTGTCTGAAGGCTGTTGTAGAGCAGAGTATACAGGTACTGTTGTCTTGTGTTGTCGCTGTCTGAAGGCTGTTATAGAGCAGAGTATACAGGTACTGTTGTCTTGTGTGGTCGCTGTCTGAAGGCTGTTGTAGAGCAGAGGTTACAGGTACTGTTGTCTTGTGTTGTCGCCGTCTGAAGGCTGTTATAGAGCAGAGTATACAGGTACTGTTGTCTTGTGTGGTCGCTGTCTGAAGGCTGTTATAGAGCAGAGTATACAGGTAGTTGTCTTGTGTTTTCGCTGTCTGAAGGCTGTTAGAGAGCAGAGTATACAGGTACTGTTGTCTTGTGTTTTCGCTGTCTGAAGGCTGTTATAGAGCAGAGTATACAGGTACTGTTGTCTTGTGTGGTCGCTGTCTGAAGGCTGTTATTGAGCAGAGTATACAGGTAGTTGTCTTGTGTTTTCGCTGTCTGAAGGCTGTTAGAGAGCAGAGTATACAGGTACTGTTGTCTTGTGTTTTCGCTGTCTGAAGGCTGTTATAGAGCAGAGTATACAGGTACTGTTGTCTTGTGTTGTCGCTGTCTGAAGGCTGTTATAGAGCAGAGTACACAGGTACTGTTGTCTTGTGTTGTCGCTGTCTGAAGGCTGTTATAGAGCAGAGTATACAGGTACTGTTGTCTTGTGTGGTCGCTATCTGAGGGTGTTATAGAGCAGAGTATACAGGTACTGTTGTCTTGTGTGGTCGCTGTCTGAAGGCTGTTATAGAGCAGAGTACACAGGTACTGTTGTCTTGTGTTGTCGCTATCTGAGGGTGTTATAGAGCAGAGTATACAGGTACTGTTGTCTTGTGTTGTCGCTATCTGAGGGTGTTATAGAGCAGAGTATACAGGTACTGTTGTCTTGTGTTGTCGCTATCTGAGGGTGTTATAGAGCAGAGTATACAGGTACTGTTGTCTTGTGTTGTCGCTGTCTGAAGGCTGTTATAGAGCAGAGTATACAGGTACTGTTGTCTTGTGTTGTCGCTGTCTGAAGACTGCTATAGAGCAGAGTATACAGTTACTGTTGTCTTGTGTTGTCCCTGTCTGAAGGCTGCTATAGAGCAGAGTATACAGGTACTGTTGTCTTGTGTTGTCCCTGTCTGAAGGCTGCTATAGAGCAGAGTATACAGGTACTGTTGTCTTGTGTTGTCGCTGTCTGAAGACTGCTATAGAGCAGAGTATACAGTTACTGTTGTCTTGTGTTGTCGCTGTCTGAAGGCTGTTATAGAGCAGAGTATACAGGTACTGTTGTCTTGTGTTGTCCCTGTCTGAAGGCTGCTATAGAGCAGAGTATACAGGTACTGTTGTCTTGTGTTGTCCCTGTCTGAAGGCTGCTATAGAGCAGAGTATACAGGTACTGTTGTCTTGTGTTGTCGCTGTCTGAAGACTGCTATAGAGCAGAGTATACAGGTACTGTTGTCTTGTGTTGTCGCTGTCTGAAGGCTGTTATAGAGCAGAGTATACAGGTACTGTTGTCTTGTGTTGTCGCTGTCTGAAGACTGCTATAGAGCAGAGTATACAGTTACTGTTGTCTTGTGTTGTCGCTGTCTGAAGGCTGTTGTAGAGCAGAGTATACAGGTACTGTTGTCTTGTGTGGTCGCTGTCTGAAGGCTGTTATAGAGCAGAGTATACAGGTACTGTTGTCTTGTGTTGTCGCTGTCTGAAGGCTGTTATAGAGCAGAGTATACAGGTACTGTTGTCTTGTGTTGTCGCTGTCTGAAGGCTGTTATAGAGCAGAGTATACAGGTACTGTTGTCTTGTGTTGTCGCTGTCTGAAGGCTGTTATAGAGCAGAGTATACAGGTACTGTTGTCTTGTGTTGTCGCTGTCTGAAGGCTGTTATAGAGCAGAGTATACAGGTACTGTTGTCTTGTGTTGTCGCTGTCTGAAGGCTGTTATAGAGCAGAGTATACAAGTACTGTTGTCTTGTGTTGTCGCTGTCTGAAGGCTGTTATAGAGCAGAGTATACAGGTACTGTTGTCTTGTGTTGTCGCTGTCTGAAGGCTGTTATAGAGCAGAGTATACAAGTACTGTTGTCTTGTGTTGTCGCTGTCTGAAGGCTGTTATAGAGCAGAGTATACAGGTACTGTTGTCTTGTGTTGTCGCTGTCTGAAGGCTGTTATAGGGCAGAGTATACAGGTACTGTTGTCTTGTGTTGTCGCCGTCTGAAGGCTGTTATAGAGCAGAGTATACAGGTACTGTTGTTTTGTGTGGTCGCTGTCTGAAGGCTGTTGTAGAGCAGAGTACACAGGTACTGTTGTCTTGTGTTGTCGCTGTCTGAAGGCTGTTATAGAGCAGAGTATACAGGTACTGTTGTCTTGTGTTGTCGCTGTCTGAAGGCTGTTATAGAGCAGAGTATACAGGTACTGTTGTCTTGTGTTGCCGCTGTCTGAAGGTTGTTATAGAGCAGAGTATACAGGTTCTGTTGTCTAGTGTTGTCGCTGTCTGAAGGCTGTTATAGAGCAGAGTATACAGGTACTGTTGTCTTGTGTTGTCGCTGTCTGAAGGCTGTTATAGAGCAGAGTATACAGGTACTGTTGTCTTGTGTTTTCGCTGTCTGAAGGCTGTTATAGAGCAGAGTATACAGGTACTGTTGTCTTGTGTTGTCGCTGTCTGAAGGCTGTTATTGAGCAGAGTATACAGGTAGTTGTCTTGTGTTTTCGCTGTCTGAAGGCTGTTAGAGAGCAGAGTATACAGGTACTGTTGTCTTGTGTTTTCGCTGTCTGAAGGCTGTTATAGAGCAGAGTATACAGGAACTGTTGTCTTGTGTTGTCCCTGTCTGAAGGCTGTTATAGAGCAGAGTATACAGGTAGTTGTCTTGTGTTTTCGCTGTCTGAAGGCTGTTAGAGAGCAGAGTATACAGGTACTGTTGTCTTGTGTTTTCGCTGTCTGAAGGCTGTTATAGAGCAGAGTATACAGGAACTGTTGTCTTGTGTTGTCCCTGTCTGAAGGCTGTTATAGAGCAGAGTATACAGGTAGTTGTCTTGTGTTTTCGCTGTCTGAAGGCTGTTGTAGAGCAAAGTATACAGGTACTGTTGTCTTGTGTGGTCGCTGTCTAAAGACTGTTATAGAGCAGAGTATACAGGTACTGTTGTCTTGTGTTTTCGCTGTCTGAAGGCTGTTATAGAGCAGAGTATACAGGTAGTTGTCTTGTGTTTTCGCTGTCTGAAGGCTGTTAGAGAGCAGAGTATACAGGTACTGTTGTCTTGTGTTTTCGCTGTCTGAAGGCTGTTATAGAGCAGAGTATACAGGTAGTTGTCTTGTGTTTTCGCTGTCTGAAGGCTGTTAGAGAGCAGAGTATACAGGTACTGTTGTCTTGTGTTGTCGCTGTCTGAAGGCTGTTATAGAGCAGAGTATACAGGTACTGTTGTCTTGTGTTTTCGCTGTCTGAAGGCTGTTATAGAGCAGAGTATACAGGTACTGTTGTCTTGTGTGGTCGCTGTCTGAAGGCTGTTATAGAGCAGAGTATACAGGTACTGTTGTATTGTGTTGTCGCTGTCTGAAGGCTGCTATAGAGCAGAGTATACAGGTACTGTTGTCTTGTGTGGTCGCTGTCTGAAGGCTGTTATAGAGCAGAGTATACAGGTACTGTTGTCTTGTGTTGTCGCTGTCTGAAGGCTGTTATAGAGCAGAGTATACAGGTTCTGTTGTCTTGTGTTGTCGCTGTCTGAAGGCTGTTATAGAGCAGAGTATACAGGTACTGTTGTCTTGTGTGGTCGCTGTCTGAAGGCTGCTATAGAGCAGAGTATACAGGTACTGTTGTCTTGTGTGGTCGCTGTCTGAAGGCTGTTATAGAGCAGAGTATACAGGTACTGTTGTCTTGTGTTGTCGCTGTCTGATGGCTGTTATAGAGCAGAGTATACAGGTACTGTTGTCTTGTGTTGTCGCTGTCTGAAGGCTGTTATAGAGCAGAGTATACAGGTACTGTTGTCTTGTGTGGTCGCTGTCTGAAGGCTGTTATAGAGCAGAGTATACAGGTACTGTTGTCTTGTGTTGTCGCTGTCTGAAGGCTGTTATAGAGCAGAGTATACAGGTTCTGTTGTATTGTGTTGTCGCTGTCTGAAGGCTGTTATAGAGCAGAGTATACAGGTACTGTTGTCTTGTGTGGTCGCTGTCTGAAGGCTGTTATAGAGCAGAGTATACAGGTACTGTTGTCTTGTATTATCGCTGTCTGAAGGCTGTTATAGAGCAGAGTATACAGGTACTGTTGTCTTGTGTTGTCGCTGTCTGAAGGCTGTTATAGAGCAGAGTATACAGGTACTGTTGTCTTGTGTTGTCGCTGTCTGAAGGCTGTTATAGAGCAGAGTATACAGGTACTGTTGTATTGTGTTGTCGCTGTCTGAAGGCTGTTATAGAGCAGAGTATACAGGTACTGTTGTCTTGTGTGGTCGCTGTCTGAAGGCTGTTATAGAGCAGAGTATACAGGTACTGTTGTCTTGTGTGGTCGCTGTCTGAAGGCTGTTATAGAGCAGAGTATACAGGTACTGTTGTCTTGTGTGGTCGCTGTCTGAAGGCTGTTATAGAGCAGAGTATACAGGTACTGTTGTATTGTGTTGTCGCTGTCTGAAGGCTGTTATAGAGCAGAGTATACAGGTACTGTTGTCTTGTGTTGTCGCTGTCTGAAGGCTGTTATAGAGCAGAGTATACAGGTACTGTTGTATTGTGTTGTCGCTGTCTGAAGGCTGTTATAGAGCAGAGTATACAGGTACTGTTGTCTTGTGTGGTCGCTGTCTGAAGGCTGTTATAGAGCAGAGTATACAGGTACTGTTGTCTTGTGTGGTCGCTGTCTGAAGGCTGTTATAGAGCAGAGTATACAGGTACTGTTGTCTTGTGTTGTCGCTGTCTGAAGGCTGTTATAGAGCAGAGTATACAGGTTCTGTTGTATTGTGTTGTCGCTGTCTGAAGGCTGCTATAGAGCAGAGTATACAGGTTCTGTTGTCTTGTGTTGTCGCTGTCTGAAGGCTGTTATAGAGCAGAGTATACAGGTACGGTTGTCTTGTGTTGTCGCTGTCTGAAGGCTGTTATAGAGCAGAGTATACAGGTACTGTTGTCTTGTGTGGTCGCTGTCTGAAGGCTGTTATAGAGCAGAGTATACAGGTACTGTTGTCTTGTGTTGTCGCTGTAAAGGCTGTTATAGAGCAGAGTATACAGGTACTATTGTCTTGTATTGTCGCTGTCTGAAGGCTGCTATAGAGCAGAGTATACAGGTTCTGTTGTCTAGTGTTGTCGCTGTCTGAAGGCTGTTATAGAGCAGAGTATACAGGTACTGTTGTCTTGTATTATCGCTGTCTGAAGGCTGTTATAGAGCAGAGTATACAGGTACTGTTGTCTTGTGTTGTCGCTGTCTGAAGGCTGTTAGAGAGCAGAGTATACAGGTACTGTTGTCTTGTGTTTTCGCTGTCTGAAGGCTGTTATAGAGCAGAGTATACAGGTACTGTTGTCTTGTGTGGTCGCTGTCTGAAGGCTGTTATAGAGCAGAGTATACAGGTACTGTTGTCTTGTGTGGTCGCTGTCTGAAGGCTGTTATAGAGCAGAGTATACAGGTACTGTTGTCTTGTGTTGTCGAGTGCTGACTAAAAGTTTCAACCGTATCCGTCATGGGTTTTTGACCTGTGCGCGACAAATTATATTTTAAAAACAATCAATTTTTTTTTCTTTACAAACTGGCGGTTAAAGTTACAACTAATACTTTTATTCCGTATCGATATTGTTGTTTTGGACATAAATATAAAAAAGGATTTAAATTCGTCTATAACCTATAATATAAAAATTATAAGTCAAATTGTTTACTTATCAATTTTGTGTAGGTTGGCTTCTTGACGGATAATGCTAGTTATTTTAACAGCATCTAGTTTAATAGTCAAGAGGGTTGACTCTTAACTTATTATTATTATTATTATTATTATTATTATTATTATTATTATTATTATTATTATTATTATTATTATTATTATTATTATTATTATTATTATTATTATTTATTTTCTGTTGAACCATTACAGCACAATGTGTGTGTTACTGTTATTACAGAGAGGGGACAGGAAACGAGCCACAGCGGCCCATACAGATAATGTCCTGTCCCAAAGCCCAATGTGTCAATACGTTTGAACTGTGTGCGACGAATAAAATAATTAATACTCGATATTTTTCACTAACTAATTTCTTGTAGGTTGGCATCTTGACGGATTGTGCTGGTTATGTTAGCAGCTTCTAGATTAGTGGTCGCGGGAGGAAACTGAAAATTTCAACCAAATCCTTCAAGCCGTTTGACCTGTGCGCGACGAACAATTTCTGTACACAAACCAACAAACATACATACAGACAAAGCGCCGATCAAGTTGATGTGAGAGATTGACTCCATTTCGCTACGCTCATCTTATGTCTCTTCTTTTTTAAATGTTGTTTAGTTTTAATTTCAAAGAACTAGCTAGCATAGGCTGCCCAACACAGCAAACTCTACTTATTTAAATTAAAATGTTTCTATGGTTGGTATTGAGTCTTGTACTGTCCGCTTGATCAGAATAATCATGTTGCTTGTAATGTTATAAATTGATTATCATCAACCAGATCGATGTCGTTATAAAAAGAGATCTCACATACTTTCGCAAGTAGCCAAAGCACTTCATGACTGTACACAAAACAACACTACCACTGACCTACACTGCATGCACACGCACACGCACACGCACACGCACACGCACACGCACACGCACACGCACACGCACACGCACACGCACACGCACACGCACACGCACACGCACACGCACACGCACACGCACACGCACACGCACACGCACACGCACACGCACACGCACACGCACACGCACACGCACACGCACACGCACACGCACACGCACAACACACGCACACGCACACGCACACGCACACGCACACGCACACGCACACTCACACTCACACGCACACGCACACGTACATGGTGTATGCATACATGCATACATCAAATATCGTTCGAACTGCAAACCCTACATGAGCTGACGTGTTTCTGCTCCACATGTCTGTTTAGATCGATACAGTGTTGCCGTGAGCTCACTTCCAGCGATGCCAACCCCATCAACCCAGGGCGGCCAACAACGCCCTTTGATGCAACTACCTGCAAAGATGCTCTTCTTGCAAGGTAGGCTTTAACAAGATTCTGTAATACTTTTAAGGTCGGCTGTCGTATGTCTATGTAACAGGCAACATCCACGACACACATCCAAGTACAACCTTCGCTCACACCCTCAAGGGTGTTTAGAAAGCTCTGGATTAGATCTACATTGAAGTACTGGCATCTCCGCTTAGAAGATAGAGAGGGTCTTGTGCAATAGATACTGGAATACCAAATAAAAATGCTTTATAATGCAAAATTAACGGCCAAACCCAAACCGTACATAATTAACCATAATAACAAACCAAAGAGGGGCACACTTTCAAAAACATCCATTCAGAAGAGGCACTACATTTAAAGGAATGTTCTCTAACATTGTGGCCAAGCCGTTAAGTTCTTTAATTGTAATGAATGTAATACAAATATATAAATGTTTATAATATTTTATGACATATTATTATTTTATTAAATAGTTATCATTTAATATTATTCAATTATTTATAATTGACAAATAAATATATGTTATTAACAATTACAAAATAAAGTAAATTTATTGAAACACTTCTGATGTGAGAAAAGCAAAATAAACATACAACAAGCTTGGCCGATGATTTTGTAATTTGGCTTTGGGAAATGTATTGTATTGTCTACTATAAAAAAAATCAAAAAAGGTAGTAATTAAACATATAACTTTACTTAAATATTAATTCGTGTAATTCAAGAAACATTTCGGGACTCGGCAAATTAAACTAAAGAATGCAAATTTTCGGCGAAACTTCTTATTATAAATGTTGTTTTTATTTTTTTTTCTCGTCTAGAAGTGGTTCAATAAATTAATTTAATAATGTTATTGATAATTACATATTTTTTTGTTTATTATATTAAGTACCGGTAATACAAACATCTACAAATTTTTTATTTCGTTAATTGCTACATTAAAGAATTAAATGAACTTGGTGACAATTTTAGATATCATTCATTAAATGTTGAGCCTCTTCTGAAATTTGTTTTTTGTAAGTGTGCTTTTTTTGGTTTGTTATTATAGTTTATTAAGTGCGTTTTGGGCTTAGTCGTATTTTTTTTCAATTTTGTGCATTTTTGCTTGGTATATGTGGCAGTTTATATAGTGGCAGTGGCAGTGGTAGTGGTAGTGGAAGTGGCAGTGGTAGTGGTAGTGACAGTGGCAGTGGTAGTAGTAGTAGTAGTAGTAGTAGTAGTAGTAGTAGTAGTAGTAGTAGTAGTAGTAGTAGTAGTAGTAGTAGTAGTAGTAGTAGTAGTAGTAGTAGTAGTAGTAGTAGTAGTAGTAGTAGTAGTAGTAGTAGTAGTAGTAGAAGTAGTAGTAGCAGTAGTAGTAGTAGTAGTAGTAGTAGTAGAAGTAGTAGTAGCAGTAGTAGTAGTAGTAGTAGTAGAAGTAATAGTAGTAGTAGTAGTAGAAGTAGTAGTAGTAGTAGTAGTAGTAGAAGTAGTAGTAGTAGTAGTAGTAGTAGTAGTAGTAGTAGTAGTAGTAGTAGTATTAGTAGTAGTAGTAGTAGTAGTAGTAGTAGTAGTAGTAGTAGTAGTAGTAGTAGTAGTAGTAGTAGTAGTAGTAGTAGTAGTAGTAGTAGTAGTAGTAGTAGCAGTAGTAGTAGTAGTGGTGTTAGTAGTAGAAGTAGTAGTAGTAGTAGTAGTAGTAGTAGTAGTAGTAGTAGTAGTAGTAGTAGTAGCAGTAGTAGTAGTAGTGGTGTTAGTAGTAGTAGTAGTAGTAGTAGTAGAAGTAGTAGTAGTAGTAGTAGTAGCAGAAGTAGTAGAAGTAGTAGTAGTAGTAGTAGTTTTTTTTTTTTTTTTTTTTTAAATGTTGCCTTTATTGAACAATTTATTTATACAAAAAACACTATGCGTCCCGCAAAGCTACACAGTAACTTATCTGCGGGTTCACATCATGAATATGTCAACTTACTTAGTACAATTTAACTCTTGGAATCCTTTTCACTAATAATAAATTACTCTAGATAATACTTGATATAATAAGAGCAAAGAAAACATAATAATAATACATTAACAGCAATATGCCACGAATTCCGTGTTTTGAGGCAACAAGTATCAAACATACAATGTAACAAATCCTTATACAACAACACACATTCACACACGAAAACACACAAGTAAACAATGAAATCAAAAGAAAGGGTGAAAAAAAAAACTAAATAAATGCAAAAACCTTGAAATACAGTAAAACACTTAACTTAATCGTGCATTTCTTAACCAGCCACTAATAATATGCCACGGATTCCTTGTTGTGAGACAACAAGTAACATTCATACAATATCAAAAATCTGTATACAACAACAAAAAAGCACACACACAAAAAACACATGTAAACAATGAATTAAAAAAATAATAATATCTTTAAATACAGAAAAACACGTCATGAAATTGTGAAACCAAACATAAATATTATATCACTCCACTGCTAGTGAACAACCACACCAAAAAAGGAAAGAATAAAAAATAAAACATAAATAAATAAAATAAAAAACGAGATAACTGTAAGTTGCCCTTACTAAAGGATGTAGAGTAAGTAATAACACGAATATGTATTGTTTATAAATTAATCTGTGCGATTCTGACGTCTTCTTTCTATACTTTTTCAAATAGGTGATCCTTCAATCTTGTCTTTAGGGAATGGAAGGTTGTACTGTCTTTTACAATCTGCGGAAGGTCATTATGCAATGCAGGCACAGCATACTGTCGGCAACGCAAACCATATGAGGTATACATCCTAGGAATAATATACCTACACTCGTCTACACCTCTCGTGTTATACAGATTTTGATACCTTTCTTTATAGTTGTCAGAGAAGAAATGTTTAACGATGAGGTAGTAGCAGTACATTTGACGCACCGGCAAAATACTACAGTATTTATGAATTTGTGCAGTGGCGTATCTTTTATTTATATTTGTAGTGTGAAACATAGAACGGACAATAGAATTTTGAACCACTTCCAACATCGACAGTGTGTAATCAGATGCAGACCCCCACGCAGTAATTCCATATGATAAATAAGAGTGCACAATGGCATAATACACCATTTTTAGAATCTTCAGAGGAAACAGGTTACGTATGTGAAACATGTAAAATGATGATAGACGAATACTTTGAACTACTTTAGCTACGTGCAACTTAAATGAAAAAGTGTCATCTATTATAACACCTAAGTACTGGTATTTTTTCACTACTAAAATTGGCGGACATTGACATAGATCAGGAATATTCGTTGATACAGCGTTAGACATTACCCATGGTGCAACTGTATTCTTCAATCATAATGGGGTGTGCCATTGCACATGAATCCTTAGATCACTTGTTTTAGTTGGCGCATGAATACACATTATGTTTGTTTTCTCTAGGTTTATCGTTAGACCCATGTCATACAGCCATTTTTGAAACTCAACTAAATCTTTTTTCAATAGTTCCAAAGCTACTTGCAAATCTGGATGCGAAATGATAACTACAGTATCATCTGCATATAAATACACTCTACAATACTTAAATACGCGTGGCATACTGTTTATATATATAAGGAAAAGTGTTGGACCTAAAATTGAACCTTGTGGCACCCCGCAATTAATTTTGTACGTATTACTGTGTTCATCATCAATTTTTACTAAAATTTCACGGTCGAATAAAAAATTTCTGAACCATGCTAGAACTGGCCCACGAATACCCGCTTTTTCCAGTACCTGAAGCAAAACTTGTAAATTAACCGTATCAAATGCCTTTGCAAAATCTACAAATAAACAAAGAACAAATTTATTTTTATCGAACTGCATATTTATATAATCTGTAAAATCATCCAATGCCATATCCGTCCCCTTCCCTTTCTGAAAACCATATTGAAACTTAGATAGAATATTAAACCTATTTAGGTAATTCACGAGAGCAGTATTTAAATAACGTTCACAAATTTTATCAATGGAAGATAATATAGATATCGGTCTATAATTACTCACATTTCTACGATCACCCTTTTTAAATATTGGCCTAACTACAGCTGTTTTTAACCTAGATGGATAAACGGCAGTCTTAAATGATATGTTAATGAACTTTGCTAAAACTATTGATACTTCGTGTAGACATGCATCTAGATCTTTAATACGTATTCCATCAAATCCTGCTGATACTTTGTGATCAAGGTCTGATATTATCAACCTCACCTGGTCATGCGTAATCGGTTGCAACCAGAATGACTGACACTCAGACGTAATATATTTTAATACATCAAAATGCGCTGCATGTTCCCCAACCAGTTTTATCGTCACGTTAACAAAGTGATTTGCAAAATCATTAGCTAACGGTTTTTTTGACACGTCCCTGAACTCATTAAAGCTACTCAAAATTTCCTCGTCTACTGTTCTTCTTATTGGTTTACCCATAGCTTCATTAATTGTAGACCAAACCCATTTTTAATTTTTGAAATTACTTGAAAGTTTGTTTGAAAAATATTTATTTTTGGCTGCACGCAAAGTTTTATTGACGTCGTTTCGTATTTTATTATATTGAGCCCTGAATAGTGTATTTGTAGGGTTACTTTTGCACTTCCTCCACAGACGATCTCTGTTCCTCAACACCTTCTTTATGTCATTATTCACCCATGGTTTATCAATTCGATTATTTTTGCGTGAAGGTTGTCTTTGCACGGACGCAGCTTTATAAGCAGTTTCAAAAATCCTCACTGTATCGTCGTAAATAAGTTGTGCATCCTGCATGTTACCAAATAATGACCAATCTACTTCTTTAATTGCGTTTTGAAATGCATCATCATCAATATGAATTTTTTTGTTACAACGCGCCATGTGCTGTTCATTAATTGAGGTGTTTAAACTTACCATAATAGGAGAATGATCTGATATTGACCATGGTACGACACAAGATGCAATGCTCATTTGTTTACATACTTTTACGTAAACGTGATCTATCAGTGTTTCTATCAGCTTTCCGGCGCGAATCTCCGACCTTGTTACATCATAGATACACCGTGCATAACCTGCGCTCGAGAAAATTGCCTCGTACCTTTGGACTACAGCATTTAACTCGAGCACATCTATGTTGATATCACCCATGTTAATAACATTCTGATACACACTGCCATACTCCGCCATCCATGATTCAACTATGTCTAAGTAGTCTGTTTTGTTTAAAGCGTGCTGCCTATAAACAACTACAACTAAAAACTTGCTGTCATTAAACATTACTTCTCCTAAAATACTCTCCACCCCCTTATAATTCACATCAAGAATCTTAAAATCTAATGACATGTTTACATATAAAATAATACCACCACCTCGTCTATTGTCACGCAAATTTAGATGTCGCGAAAAACCAGGCAAGTGATAAACAGTTGCGCCAGCCTCACTTACACTGACATCCGTCAATGCAATTAATTGAAATGAATGCATATAATCATGCATCCATGCCTCGAACTCAGTCCAATGCATCTTGATGCTACGTAAATTACAATGGAACACACACATGTTACTCGCTAAAGGCGGTTCAAGGGTACAAAACCATTCAGCAATAGAATTACATTTTAGGTTATTGACTACACAGGGTGGCTCAAAGTCTTCATCATCGCTCTCACTAATGGAATTCACAATCATAACTTCAGCCTTGTTGTGCGAGAGAATAATGAGAGAAAAGAAAAATAAAGCAAAAACTACAAATACAAATCTATCAATGAAGTCAATTACTCCCTAATTAGTCTTGCTAAATCTTCATCAGTTGAAATTTTGTACATGTCATCATTATCACTTTTTCGCATGAAAACTTTCCCCCCCTTGACCCAAACATACTTGAACCGTTTCTCCTTTGCCACTTGCTTGCATTTCCACAGGAGCGCTTTGTAATACGGCGTAAGATTTTCATTGATGAAAACACGGGTTTCATCATCGTTGCCACATATCATCGCGACTGTTATCTTCACACGCTTTTTGCTTAGCCACGCCCCTTGCATACGTCTTGAAGTGAATTGCACAATTAACCGGTCACATTTAGCCCCCGATGCCCTCGGCAGCCAGTGGGCAGCATCAATGTCATCTTCACGGCACTTCACGCCAAGGCTGTTGGCGACACCTAAGACGATTTCGTCCACTTTCCAATCCTCAAAACAACGTTTATTTAATCCATAAATTTCGATATTAATATTACGAGCATACTGTTCCAGCGCATTAAATCTGCGTTCTAAGTTTGCGAAATGTTTATCTTTTTCTTCAATTTGACTTACCATGGCATCAATCTCATCCCTGTGTTGTGTTAGCAACACGTCATGCTCGCTCACCCGCTGCGTCATGCTATCAAGCTTATCACTAATGTTCTTTATTGCTTCTCTAACAAATGGCAAATCGTCCAGTTTTTTGCTCATCTCCGCTAACATTCGAAGCACATCCCCACTAGATTGAGCCGGCGCTATTGAGGCGACCTTGGGCTCGTTACCTCCCACCCGGCAGGGTTGACACTTCCATTGTCCCTTCTTTTCCTTCGACATTGTTCTGTACGTTGATTCCCTCACTCCCGCGCACTCGAAGTGTAACTTCATGTTACAAAAATTGCAATTCACAAAGTCACCATTACAATCAATCATATCGTCACACCGTCCACACATTTCCATTATATCACGCACGATGCTACACGGTGATACACAACGTTCCTACAATACCGGTACACAATATAGCGGAGCGACTCACTTACACGACCGCTCTCTCCGGACTCCAAGAGGCAAGTCCACTGCACAAATAGTAGTAGTAGTAGTAGTAGTAGTAGTAGTAGTAGTAGTAGTAGTAGTAGTAGTAGTAGTAGTAGTAGTAGTAGTAGTAGTAGTAGTGGTTGAAGTAGTAGTAGTAGTAGTAGTAGTAGTAGTAGTAGTAGAAGTAGTAGTAGTAGTAGTTTTTTTTATTTTTTTTTTTTAAATATTACCTTTATTGAACAATTTATTTATACAAAAAACACTATGCGTCCCGCAAAGCTACACAGTAACTTATCTGCGGGTTCACATCATGAATATGTCAACTTACTTAGTACAATTTAACTCTTGGAATCCTTTTCACTAATAATAAATTACTCTAGATAATACTTGATATAATAAGAGCAAAGAAAACATAATAATAATACATTAACAGCAATATGCCACGAATTCCGTGTTTTGAGGCAACAAGTATCAAACATACAATGTAACAAATCCTTATACAACAACACACATTCACACACGAAAACACACAAGTAAACAATGAAATCAAAAGAAAGGGTGAAAAAAAAAACTAAATAAATGCAAAAACCTTGAAATACAGTAAAACACTTAACTTAATCGTGCATTTCTTAACCAGCCACTAATAATATGCCACGGATTCCTTGTTGTGAGACAACAAGTAACATTCATACAATATCAAAAATCTGTATACAACAACAAAAAAGCACACACACAAAAAACACATGTAAACAATGAATTAAAAAAATAATAATATCTTTAAATACAGAAAAACACGTCATGAAATTGTGAAACCAAACATAAATATTATATCACTCCACTGCTAGTGAACAACCACACCAAAAAAGGAAAGAATAAAAAATAAAACATAAATAAATAAAATAAAAAACGAGATAACTGTAAGTTGCCCTTACTAAAGGATGTAGAGTAAGTAATAACACGAATATGTATTGTTTATAAATTAATCTGTGCGATTCTGACGTCTTCTTTCTATACTTTTTCAAATAGGTGATCCTTCAATCTTGTCTTTAGGGAATGGAAGGTTGTACTGTCTTTTACAATCTGCGGAAGGTCATTATGCAATGCAGGCACAGCATACTGTCGGCAACGCAAACCATATGAGGTATACATCCTAGGAATAATATACCTACACTCGTCTACACCTCTCGTGTTATACAGATTTTGATACCTTTCTTTATAGTTGTCAGAGAAGAAATGTTTAACGATGAGGTAGTAGCAGTACATTTGACGCACCGGCAAAATACTACAGTATTTATGAATTTGTGCAGTGGCGTATCTTTTATTTATATTTGTAGTGTGAAACATAGAACGGACAATAGAATTTTGAACCACTTCCAACATCGACAGTGTGTAATCAGATGCAGACCCCCACGCAGTAATTCCATATGATAAATAAGAGTGCACAATGGCATAATACACCATTTTTAGAATCTTCAGAGGAAACAGGTTACGTATGTGAAACATGTAAAATGATGATAGACGAATACTTTGAACTACTTTAGCTACGTGCAACTTAAATGAAAAAGTGTCATCTATTATAACACCTAAGTACTGGTATTTTTTCACTACTAAAATTGGCGGACATTGACATAGATCAGGAATATTCGTTGATACAGCGTTAGACATTACCCATGGTGCAACTGTATTCTTCAATCATAATGGGGTGTGCCATTGCACATGAATCCTTAGATCACTTGTTTTAGTTGGCGCATGAATACACATTATGTTTGTTTTCTCTAGGTTTATCGTTAGACCCATGTCATACAGCCATTTTTGAAACTCAACTAAATCTTTTTTCAATAGTTCCAAAGCTACTTGCAAATCTGGATGCGAAATGATAACTACAGTATCATCTGCATATAAATACACTCTACAATACTTAAATACGCGTGGCATACTGTTTATATATATAAGGAAAAGTGTTGGACCTAAAATTGAACCTTGTGGCACCCCGCAATTAATTTTGTACGTATTACTGTGTTCATCATCAATTTTTACTAAAATTTCACGGTCGAATAAAAAATTTCTGAACCATGCTAGAACTGGCCCACGAATACCCGCTTTTTCCAGTACCTGAAGCAAAACTTGTAAATTAACCGTATCAAATGCCTTTGCAAAATCTACAAATAAACAAAGAACAAATTTATTTTTATCGAACTGCATATTTATATAATCTGTAAAATCATCCAATGCCATATCCGTCCCCTTCCCTTTCTGAAAACCATATTGAAACTTAGATAGAATATTAAACCTATTTAGGTAATTCACGAGAGCAGTATTTAAATAACGTTCACAAATTTTATCAATGGAAGATAATATAGATATCGGTCTATAATTACTCACATTTCTACGATCACCCTTTTTAAATATTGGCCTAACTACAGCTGTTTTTAACCTAGATGGATAAACGGCAGTCTTAAATGATATGTTAATGAACTTTGCTAAAACTATTGATACTTCGTGTAGACATGCATCTAGATCTTTAATACGTATTCCATCAAATCCTGCTGATACTTTGTGATCAAGGTCTGATATTATCAACCTCACCTGGTCATGCGTAATCGGTTGCAACCAGAATGACTGACACTCAGACGTAATATATTTTAATACATCAAAATGCGCTGCATGTTCCCCAACCAGTTTTATCGTCACGTTAACAAAGTGATTTGCAAAATCATTAGCTAACGGTTTTTTTGACACGTCCCTGAACTCATTAAAGCTACTCAAAATTTCCTCGTCTACTGTTCTTCTTATTGGTTTACCCATAGCTTCATTAATTGTAGACCAAACCCATTTTTAATTTTTGAAATTACTTGAAAGTTTGTTTGAAAAATATTTATTTTTGGCTGCACGCAAAGTTTTATTGACGTCGTTTCGTATTTTATTATATTGAGCCCTGAATAGTGTATTTGTAGGGTTACTTTTGCACTTCCTCCACAGACGATCTCTGTTCCTCAACACCTTCTTTATGTCATTATTCACCCATGGTTTATCAATTCGATTATTTTTGCGTGAAGGTTGTCTTTGCACGGACGCAGCTTTATAAGCAGTTTCAAAAATCCTCACTGTATCGTCGTAAATAAGTTGTGCATCCTGCATGTTACCAAATAATGACCAATCTACTTCTTTAATTGCGTTTTGAAATGCATCATCATCAATATGAATTTTTTTGTTACAACGCGCCATGTGCTGTTCATTAATTGAGGTGTTTAAACTTACCATAATAGGAGAATGATCTGATATTGACCATGGTACGACACAAGATGCAATGCTCATTTGTTTACATACTTTTACGTAAACGTGATCTATCAGTGTTTCTATCAGCTTTCCGGCGCGAATCTCCGACCTTGTTACATCATAGATACACCGCGCATAACCTGTGCTCGAGAAAATTGCCTCGTACCTTTGGACTACAGCATTTAACTCGAGCACATCTATGTTGATATCACCCATGTTAATAACATTCTGATACACACTGCCATACTCCGCCATCCATGATTCAACTATGTCTAAGTAGTCTGTTTTGTTTAAAGCGTGCTGCCTATAAACAACTACAACTAAAAACTTGCTGTCATTAAACATTACTTCTCCTAAAATACTCTCCACCCCCTTATAATTCACATCAAGAATCTTAAAATCTAATGACATGTTTACATATAAAATAATACCACCACCTCGTCTATTGTCACGCAAATTTAGATGTCGCGAAAAACCAGGCAAGTGATAAACAGTTGCGCCAGCCTCACTTACACTGACATCCGTCAATGCAATTAATTGAAATGAATGCATATAATCATGCATCCATGCCTCGAACTCAGTCCAATGCATCTTGATGCTACGTAAATTACAATGGAACACACACATGTTACTCGCTAAAGGCGGTTCAAGGGTACAAAACCATTCAGCAATAGAATTACATTTTAGGTTATTGACTACACAGGGTGGCTCAAAGTCTTCATCATCGCTCTCACTAATGGAATTCACAATCATAACTTCAGCCTTGTTGTGCGAGAGAATAATGAGAGAAAAGAAAAATAAAGCAAAAACTACAAATACAAATCTATCAATGAAGTCAATTACTCCCTAATTAGTCTTGCTAAATCTTCATCAGTTGAAATTTTGTACATGTCATCATTATCACTTTTTCGCATGAAAACTTTCCCCCCCTTGACCCAAACATACTTGAACCGTTTCTCCTTTGCCACTTGCTTGCATTTCCACAGGAGCGCTTTGTAATACGGCGTAAGATTTTCATTGATGAAAACACGGGTTTCATCATCGTTGCCACATATCATCGCGACTGTTATCTTCACACGCTTTTTGCTTAGCCACGCCCCTTGCATACGTCTTGAAGTGAATTGCACAATTAACCGGTCACATTTAGCCCCCGATGCCCTCGGCAGCCAGTGGGCAGCATCAATGTCATCTTCACGGCACTTCACGCCAAGGCTGTTGGCGACACCTAAGACGATTTCGTCCACTTTCCAATCCTCAAAACAACGTTTATTTAATCCATAAATTTCGATATTAATATTACGAGCATACTGTTCCAGCGCATTAAATCTGCGTTCTAAGTTTGCGAAATGTTTATCTTTTTCTTCAATTTGACTTACCATGGCATCAATCTCATCCCTGTGTTGTGTTAGCAACACGTCATGCTCGCTCACCCGCTGCGTCATGCTATCAAGCTTATCACTAATGTTCTTTATTGCTTCTCTAACAAATGGCAAATCGTCCAGTTTTTTGCTCATCTCCGCTAACATTCGAAGCACATCCCCACTAGATTGAGCCGGCGCTATTGAGGCGACCTTGGGCTCGTTACCTCCCACCCGGCAGGGTTGACACTTCCATTGTCCCTTCTTTTCCTTCGACATTGTTCTGTACGTTGATTCCCTCACTCCCGCGCACTCGAAGTGTAACTTCATGTTACAAAAATTGCAATTCACAAAGTCACCATTACAATCAATCATATCGTCACACCGTCCACACATTTCCATTATATCACGCACGATGCTACACGGTGATACACAACGTTCCTACAATACCGGTACACAATATAGCGGAGCGACTCACTTACACGACCGCTCTCTCCGGACTCCAAGAGGCAAGTCCACTGCACAAATAGTAGTAGTAGTAGTAGTAGTAGTAGTAGTAGTAGTAGTAGTAGTAGTAGTAGTAGTAGTAGTAGTAGTAGTAGTAGTAGTAGTAGTGGTTGAAGTAGTAGTAGTAGTAGTAGTAGTAGTAGTAGTAGTAGTAGAAGTAGTAGTAGTAGTAGTTTTTTTTATTTTTTTTTTTTAAATATTACCTTTATTGAACAATTTATTTATACAAAAAACACTATGCGTCCCGCAAAGCTACACAGTAACTTATCTGCGGGTTTACATCATGAATATGTCAACTTACTTAGTACAAATTAACTCTTGGAATCCTTTTATCTAATAATAAATTACTCTAGATAATACTTAATATATTAAGAGCAAGAAAAACATAATAATACATTAACAGCAATTTGCCACGAATTCAGTGTTTTGAGGCAACAAGTATCAAACATACAATGTAACAAATCCTTATACAACAACACACATTTACACACGAAAACACACAAGTAAACAATGAAATCAAAAGAAAGGGCGAAAAAAAACTAAATAAATGCAAAAACCTTGAAATACAGTAAAACACTTAACTTAATTGTGCATTTCTTAACCAGCCACTAATAATATGCCACGGATTTCTTGTTGTGAGACAACAAGTAACATACATACAATATCAAAAATCTGTATACAACAACAAAAAAGCACACACACAAAAAACACATGTAAACAATGAATCAAAATAATAATATCTTTAAATACAGAAAAACACGTCATGGACTTGTGAAACCAAACATAAATTTTATATCACTCCACTGCTAGTGAACAACAACACCAAAAAAGGAAAGAATAAAAAAAAAAAAAAAAAAAAAAAAACAGATAACTGTAAGTTGCCCTTACTTAAGGATGTAGAGTAAGTAATAACACGAATATGTATTGTTTATAAGTTAATCTGTGCGATTCTGACGTCTTCTTTCAATACTTTTTCAAATAGGTGATCCTTCAATCTTGTCTTTAGGGAATGGAAGGTTGTACTGTCTTTTACAATCTGCGGAAGGTCATTATGCAATGCAGGCACAGCATAATGTCGCAAACGCAAACCATATGAGGTATACATCCTAGGAATAATATACCTACACTCGTCTACACCTCTCGTGTTATACAGATTTTGATACCTTTCTTTATAGTTGTCAGAGAAGAAATGTTTAACGATGAGGTAGTAGCAGTACATTTGACGCACCGGCAAAATACTACAATATTTATGAATTTGTGCAGTGGCGTATCTTTTATTTATATTTGTAATGTGAAACATAGAACGGACAATAGAATTTTGAACCACTTCCAACATCGACAGTGTGTAATCAGATGCAGACCCCCACGCAGTAATTCCATATGATAAATAAGAGTGCACAATGGCATAATACACCATTTTTTAAATCTTCAGAGGAAACAGGTTACGTATGTGAAACATGTAAAATGACGATAGACGAATACTTTGAACTACTTTAGCTACCTGCAACTTAAATGAAAAAGTGTCGTCTATTATAACACCTAAGTACTGGTATTTTTTCACTACTAAAATTGGCGGACATTGACATAGATCAAGAATATTCGTTGATACAGCGTTAGCCATTACCCATGGTGCAACTGTATTCTTCAAGCATAATGGGGTGTGCCATTGCACATGAATCCTTAGATCACTTGTTTTAGTTGGCGCATGAATACACATTATGTTTGTTTTCTCTAGGTTTATCGTTAGACCCATGTCATACAGCCATTTTTGAAACTCAACTAAATCTTTTTTCAATAGTTCCAAAGCTACTTGCATGTCTGGGTGCAAAATGATAACTACAGTATCATCTGCATATAAATACACTCTACAATACTTAAATACGCGTGGCATACTGTTTATATATATATAAGGAAAAGTGTTGGACCTAAAATTGAACCTTGTGGCACCCCGCAATTAATTTTGTACGTATTACTGTGTTCATCATCAATTTTTACTAAAATTTCACGGTCGAATAAAAAATTTCTGAACCATGCTAGAACTGGCCCACGAATACCCGCTTTTCCAGTACCTGAAGCAAAACTTGTAAATTAACCGTATCAAATGCCTTTGCAAAATCTACAAATAAACAAAGAACAAATTTATTTTTATCTAACTGCATATTTATATAATCTGTAAAATCATCCAATGCCATATCCGTCCCCTTCCCTTTCTGAAAACCATATTAAAACTTAGATAGAATATTAAACCTATTTAGGTAATTCACGAGAGCAGTATTTAAATAACGTTCACAAATTTTATCAATGGAAGATAATATAGATATCGGTCTATAATTACTCACATTTCTACGATCACCCTTTTTAAATATTGGCCTAACTACAGCTGTTTTTAGCCTAGATGGATAAACGGCAGTCTTAAATGATATGTTAATGAACTTTGCTAAAACTATTGATACTTCGTTTAGACATGCATCAAGATCTTTAATACGTATTCCATCAAATCCTGCTGATACTTTGTGATCAAGGTCTGATATTATCAACCTCACCTGGTCATGCGTAATCGGTTGCAACCAGAATGACTGACACTTAGACGTAATATATTTTTTTATTACAACGCTTATATTAACTTGCCTTGTTTGTCTGGACGAAATCTTTGAATCGATATTCCACCTACTTCTAGATGTCCGATCAAGCTGAAATGTTTTACACAGACGTATTCTTGATGACAATACATGAATCAACTGTCATATTTACTAAATTGTCAATTAATTTATCATAATTAATTAATTAATGTTTTACATGGAAATCGATGAATCTTTGAATCGATATTTCACCTACTTTTAAATGTCCGATCAAGCTGAAATTTTGTACACAGACGTATTTTTAATGACAATACATGAATCAAATGTCATATTTTCAAAATTGTCAATAAATTCATCATAATTAATTAATTCATGTTTTGTATGGAAATCGATGTTTAACCCACTTTTCAACGTCAAATCGAATTGAAAGTTTTCACACAGACGTATTCTTAATGACAATACACGAATCAATTGTCATATTTACTAAACCGTCAATTTATTTATCATAATTAATTAATTAATGTTTTATATGGAAATCGATGTACAACCCACTTTTCAACGTCAAATCGAGTTGAAAGTTTTTACACAGACGTATTTATAATGACTTCACATGAATCATGTGTCATATTAACTAAATAATCAATTAATTCATCATAATTAATTAATTGATGTTTTATATAGGAATCGATGTTTAACCCACTTCCCAACGTTAAATCGAGTTAAAAGTTTTCACACAGACGTGTTCTTAAATGACAATACACGAATAAATTGTCATATTAACTAAATAATCAATTTATTTATCATAATTAATTAATCAATTGATGTTTTATATGGAAATCGATATTTCACCCACTTTCCAACGTTGAATTGAGCTGAACGTTTTAACACAGACGTATTTTTAATGACAATACACGAATCAATTGTCATATTTACTAAATATTCAATTTATTCATCATAATTAATTAATGTTTTATATGGGAATCGATGTTTAACCCACTTCCGAACGTCGAATTGAGCTGAAAGTTTTCACACAGACGTATTCTTAATGACAATACACGTATCAATTGTCATATTTACTAAAAATAGTCAGTTAATTCATCATAATTAATTAATGTTTTATATGGGAATCGATATTTCACCCACTTTCCAACGTCGAATCGAGTTGAAAGTTTTCACACAGACGTATTCTTAATGACAATACATGAATCAATTGTCATATTTACTAAATAATCAATTAAGCCATCATAATTAATTAATTGATGTTTTATATGGGGATCGATAAAACACTCACTTTCGAACGTTGAATTGAGCTGAAAGTTTGCACACAGATGTATTTATTAATGACAATACATGAATCAATTGTCATATTTACTAAATAATCAATTAAACTATCATAATTAATTAATCAATCGATATTCGATATATATTCGATTGCAAGATTCTTTAACACTAAAAAGTATAAAATAATATTACATGAAAAAAAAATATTTTTTTAAAAACAACGCTTATATTTAAATGCACTAAAAAGTAAAAAATAAATATTCGCCCAACAAATTTTTGCCTCACTCGGAAAATAAAAGCGTTGGGCGCTTTCAGTATTGACATAGATTGCAGTATTCTGCTGTTTATGCAGGGAAAGCGCCCAACACTTTTATTTTCCGAGTGAGGCAAAAATTTGTTGGGCGAATATTTATTTTTTACTTTTTAGTGCATTTAAATATAAGCGTTGTTTTTAAAAAAATATTTTTTTTTCATGTAATATTATTTTATACTTTTTAGTGGTGGGCGCTTTTAGTATTGACATAGATTGCAGTATTCTGCTGTTTATGCAGGGAACGCGCCCAACACTTTTATATTCCGAGTGAGGCAAAAATTTGTTGGGCGAATATTTATTTTTTACTTTTTAGTGCATTTAAATATAAGCGTTGTTTTTAAAAAATATTTTTTTTCATGTAATATTATTAATACATCAAAATGCGCTGCATGTTCCCCAACCAGTTTTATTGTCACGTTAACAAAGTTATTTGCAAAATCATTAGCTAACGGTTTTTTTGACACGTCCCTGAACTCATTAAAGCTACTCAAAATTTCCTCGTCTATTGTTCTTCTTATTAGTTTACCCATAGCTTCATTAATTGTAGACCAAACCCATTTTTGAAATCTTGAAATTACTTGAAAATTTGTTTGAAAAATATTTATTTTTGGCTGCACGCAAAGTTTTATTGACGTCGTTTCGTATTTTATTATATTGAGCCCTGAATAGTGTATTTGTAAGGTTACTTGTGCACTTCCTCCACAGCCGATCTCTGTTCCTCAACACCTTCTTTATGTCATTATTCACCCATGGTTTATCAATTCGATTATTTTTGCGTGAAGGTTGTCTTTGCACGGACGCAGCTTTATAAGCAGTTTCAAAAATCCTCACTGTATCATCGTAAATAAGTTGTGCATCCTGCATGTTACCAAATAATGACCAATCTACTTCTTTAATTGCGTTTTGAAATGCATCATCATCAATATGAATTTTTTTGTTACAACGCGCCATGTGCTGTTCATTAATTGAGGTGTTTAAACTTACCATAATAGGAGAATGATCTGATATTGACCATGGTACGACACAAGATGCAATGCTCATTTGTTTACATACTTTTACGTAAACGTGATCTATCAGTGTTTCTATCAGCTTTCCGGCGCGAATCTCCGACCTTGTTACATCATAGATACACCGTGCATAACCTGCGCTCGAGAAAATTGCCTCGTACCTTTGGACTACAGCATTTAACTCGAGCACATCTATGTTGATATCACCCATGTAAATAACATTCTGATACACACTGCCATACTCCGCCATCCATGATTCAACTATGTCTAAGTAGTCTGTTTTGTTTAAAGCGTGCTGCCTATAAACAACTACAACTAAAAACTTGCTGTCATTAAACATTACTTCTCCTAAAATACTCTCCACCCCCTTATCATTCACATCAAGAATCTTTAAATCTAATGACATGTTTACATATAAAATAATACCACCACCTCGTTTATTGTCACGCAAATTTAGATGTCGCGAAAAAACAGGCAAGTGATAAACAGTTGCGCCAGCCTCACTTACACTGACATCCGTCAATGCAATTAATTGAAATAAATGCATATAATCATGCATCCATGCCTCGAACTCAGTCCAATGCATCTTGATGCTACGTAAATTACAATGGAACAAACACATGTTACTCGCTAAAGGCGGTTCAAGGGTACAAAACCATTCAGCAATAGAATTACATTTTAGGTTATTGACTACACAGGGTGGCTCAAAGTCTTCATCATCGCTCTCACTAATGGAATTCACAAACATAACTTCAGCCTTGTTGTGCGAGAGAATAATGAGAGAAAAAAAAAATAAAGCAAAAACTACAAATACAAATCTATCAATGAAGTCAATTACTCCCTAATTAGTCTTGCTAAATCTTCATCAGTTGAAATTTTGCACATGTCATCATTATCACTTTTTCGCATGAAAACTTTTCCCCTCTTGACCCAAACATACTTGAACCGTTTCTCCTTTGCCACTTGCTTGCAATTCCACAGGAGCGCTTTGTAATACGGCGTAAGATTTTCATTGATGAAAACACGGGTTTCATCATCGTTGCCACATATCATCGCGACTGTTATCTTCACACGCTTTTTGCTTAGCCACGCCCCTTGCATACGTCTTGAAGTGAATTGCACAATTAACCGGTCACATTTAGCCCCCGATGCCCTCGGCAGCCAGTGGGCAGCATCAATGTCATCTTCACGGCACTTCACGCCAAGGCTGTTGGCGACCCCTAAGACGATTTCGTCCACTTTCCAATCCTCAAAACAACGTTTATTTAATCCATAAATTTCGATATTAATATTACGAGCATACTGTTCCAGCGCATTAAATCTGCGTTCTAAGTTTGCGAAATGTTTATCTTTTTCTTCAATTTGACTTACCATGGCATCAATCTCATCCCTGTGTTGTGTTAGCAACACGTCATGCTCGCTCACCCGCTGCGTCATGCTATCAAGCTTATCACTAATGTTCTTTATTGCTTCTCTAACATATGGCAAATCGTCCAGTTTTTTGCTCGTCTCCGCTAACATTCGAAGCACATCCCCACTAGATTGAGCCGGCGCTATTGAGGCGACCTTGGGCTCGTTACCTCCCACCCGACGGGGTTGACACTTCCATTGTCCCTTCTTTTCCTTCAACATTGTTCTGTACGTTGATTCCCTCACTCCCGCGCACTCGAAGTGTAACTTCATGTTACAAAAATTGCAATTCACAAAGTCAATACAATACAATGCCGGTACACAATATAGCGGAGCGACTCACTAACACGACCGCCCTCTCCGGACTCCAAGAGGCAAGTGTAGTAGTAGTAGTAGTAGTAGTAGTAGTAGTAGTAGTAGTAGTAGTAGTAGTAGTAGTAGTAGTAGTAGTTTTTTTTTTTTTTCAAATTTATTTATTGTCAAAACAAATCATACAGTACAAATAAATCAAACCCCACAAAGCTACGCAGTAGCTTGTCTGCGGGGTAACAATAAATCATGTTAATATTAAATGTCTTGACTCCGCCTGACAAATACACAAAAACACAAAAAAAACACACAACAAACGTTCTTCAAACACAAACACAAAGCACTTTGTACCTACCCAATAAGATTATAGAAAAGAACAAAAAGGGTTAACAAATTTATATTAATATATACAAATAATATTTCTACATTCACATGTTATTGACTGTCCACTGTTTAAGGATTTTTTTAATTTGTGAAAAGGATGTAAGCGATACTAGCTCTTGTGGCAGTTTATTATACAATAATGGCACCAAATGTTTCTTTTGCTGCTCGCCATACCTATTAAAAATATCACGTGGCATCAGAAATCTTGTTTTATCTCTGGTATCGTGCGAATGCTGAGCCATTAATTTATGTTCTCGAGAGAAATAATTTGTTAATATGAAAATATAAAAATGTAATTTTCTGACTGTAAGTAATTTACAAGTATCAGATTTTCCAAAAATGACTTTCCAAATTGAATATTGCAATCTTTCAACTTTACTTAAATACGAGGCTGTGGTATTGCCCCATGATAACAGAGCGTATCTAATCAATGACTCACCAAGTGCATAATACACGGTTACTAAGACTCCTGTGGTTACATACGGCTTTAGAACGCGTATACTATATAGCGTAGACCGTAGCCTACGACAAAGCTTATCAATATGTTTATCCCATTTAAAAGTATTATCTACAGTGACACCTAAATAAACATGTTCAAAACAATTTTCTAACAATTTGTGACAACTACATACCATTTGATTCGTTGAACAATTGAACCTAAAATTCCTATGTAGACATGCATAGTCATGAAAAACAATTTTAAGTTGCTGTGACACTGTAGATGGAGAGTGTATATGCATTACCTTAGTTTTTTTATTAGTAGTAGTTTTTTTAGTAGTAGTAGTAGTAGTAGTAGTAGTAGTAGTAGTAGTAGTAGTAGTAGTAGTAGTAGTTTTTTTAGTAGTAGTAGTAGTAGTAGTAGTAGTAGTAGTAGTAGTAGTAGTAGTAGTAGTAGTAGTAGTAGTAGTAGTAGTAGTAGTAGTAGTAGTAGTAGTAGTAGTAGTAGTAGTAGTAGTAGTAGTAGTAGTAGTAGTAGTAGTAGTAGTAGTAGTAGTAGTAGTAGTAGTAGTAGTAGTAGTAGTAGTAGTAGTAGTAGTAGTAGTAGTAGTAGTAGTAGTAGTAGTAGTAGTAGTAGTAGTAGTAGTAGTAGTAGTAGTAGTAGTAGTAGTAGTAGTAGTAGTAGTAGTAGTAGTAGTAGTAGTAGTAGTAGTAGTAGTAGTAGTAGTAGTAGTAGTAGTAGTAGTAGTAGTAGTAGTAGTAGTAGTAGTAGTAGTAGTAGTAGTAGTAGTAGTAGTAGTAGTAGTAGTAGTAGTAGTAGTAGTAGTAGTAGTAGTAGTAGTAGTAGTAGTAGTAGTAGTAGTAGTAGTAGTAGTAGTAGTAGTAGTAGTAGTAGTAGTAGTAGTAGTAGTAGTAGTAGTAGTAGTAGTAGTAGTAGTAGTAGTAGTAGTAGTAGTAGTAGTAGTAGTAGTAGTAGTAGTAGTAGTAGTAGTAGTAGTAGTAGTAGTAGTAGTAGTAGTAGTAGTAGTAGTAGTAGTAGTAGTAGTAGTAGTAGTAGTAGTAGTAGTAGTAGTAGTAGTAGTAGTAGTAGTAGTAGTAGTAGTAGTAGTAGTAGTAGTAGTAGTAGTAGTAGTAGTAGTAGTAGTAGTAGTAGTAGTAGTAGTAGTAGTAGTAGTAGTAGTAGTAGTAGTAGTAGTAGTAGTAGTAGTAGTAGTAGTAGTAGTAGTAGTAGTAGTAGTAGTAGTAGTAGTAGTAGTAGTAGTAGTAGTAGTAGTAGTAGTAGTAGTAGTAGTAGTAGTAGTAGTAGTAGTAGTAGTAGTAGTAGTAGTAGTAGTAGTAGTAGTAGTAGTAGTAGTAGTAGTAGTAGTAGTAGTAGTAGTAGTAGTAGTAGTAGTAGTAGTAGTAGTAGTAGTAGTAGTAGTAGTAGTAGTAGTAGTAGTAGTAGTAGTAGTAGTAGTAGTAGTAGTAGTAGTAGTAGTAGTAGTAGTAGTAGTAGTAGTAGTAGTAGTAGTAGTAGTAGTAGTAGTAGTAGTAGTAGTAGTAGTAGTAGTAGTAGTAGTAGTAGTAGTAGTAGTAGTAGTAGTAGTAGTAGTAGTAGTAGTAGTAGTAGTAGTAGTAGTAGTAGTAGTAGTAGTAGTAGTAGTAGTAGTAGTAGTAGTAGTAGTAGTAGTAGTAGTAGTAGTAGTAGTAGTAGTAGTAGTAGTAGTAGTAGTAGTAGTAGTAGTAGTAGTAGTAGTAGTAGTAGTAGTAGTAGTAGTAGTAGTAGTAGTAGAAGTAGTAGTAGTAGTAGATGCGCTTTGTTCGCGAACCCATGCTACAATACCACCTTGCTTATTTTTTGGGGTTTGATCGACGCTGGAAGATAACCTAGAAACCACAATTCGTTCTTCCATTTTTCGAGGTAAACAAGAGCTGCAATTTATCTCTGCCATAAAGCGAAATTGTAATTGTAAATAGCTTTGTTATTGTCTTCCATCACAGATCATTGAGGTAATGAACATGTTATGACATGTGTCATGTTGTTGCGTTGCTCGCGCTAGGTCTAACAAAGACTGCGCTACTGAAACACTTTGACGCGAGCAACGCACGTAACGCAGCTAACGCGTCGCCCCCAACGCTCTACAGTAACAGCAGCTGTTGTACCATTGAATCATTCAATCATTAATTAATTAATTAATTCATGCATTCATCAATTCATTCATTCATCAATTCATTCATTCATCAATTCATTCATTCATCAATTCATTCATTCATTCATTCATTCATTCATTCATTCATTCATTCATTCATTCATTCATTCATTCATTCGTTCATTCATTCATTCATTCATTCATTCATTCATTCATTCATTCATTCAAGTATAGAGATGAATTTTGCTGCCGTGGATACATTATTAACCCTTCTATAATATAAGAGAACAGTACCACTTGTCTATGTAATCTCAAGTAGGTCAAGTAGGGCCATACTAGGAAATGTTAGCACTCTTTAAGTCTTAGAAATAGCATCAATGGTCTTAGCCCCTCTTCCATACTTCATATTATCAAGAATAACTAAGACATTTCTGATTGGTTTGAACGGTGGCGGCCCAACACCTGCTCAGACCTGCTTCTAGCATTTGTCCTAAAGCTATGGCTATTTTCTTTGAAGCCATGCTGAAACCAGTATTGTGCCAGTTGACAGGATTAACACTGAACACATAAATGCAATTTACTTGTTACAGGTTTATGTTGCGAACCATCAGATCCTGACCTGGAGTGTTATCTGCAACACCTCAACCCCAGGCTATCAAAACTCCTGGTGCATCATCGTTATCTTCGTTCGGCTTTCCGCTTCTGCCGTTCGTTCTACGTCTACGCCATTATTACGTTCTTTTCATATCACCTATTCATTGGTCACCCATTTGCAATTTACTTTTACTGGGAAAACAAGTTGCGGTCGATCGAAAATATGTGGGGCTTTCTGTCCCAGTTCTTTATTTTGGTCTTGCTTACAACAATGTTTATTCAGAAGAGAGATGTAAATGGTTTTATTTCAAGACATCGTGAAATATCAAAGTGCCATCTCTTTGGAGGTGAAGATTCACAAACAATTATTACTAAAGTCAACAAGTTATGTCATATACTATCAACAGGTTTTCTTCTGATTTGTCCTATTATAACAATTCCATTATTCATTTATGCATTCTTAGTATTGGTACCGAACAGGAAACTATTTTTTCAGTAAGTTTTTACTAGTTCAATTTGTTTTTAATCTATTTCTTTGCTATAATTGTACCAGGTTTTCACATGTTAATGTGTGAGTCACAACCAGTAAACACATTTTGCTCATAACAAACAATGCTACCAAAAGTGTGTTTACTATATATATGACCAATTTATGTCACAAGCGATGACGAGGTTAAGTGGGTGGTTTCATTAAGCGAGCGAAGCGAGCGTCTTCTTTAGAATTTAAGGCACTCGCTCTGGTTGTTTGTTTGTTTGTTTGTTTGTTTGTTTATTGTTTTATCATTATGTATCGCAATAGCGGTCGAACGGAATGTCCGATCAAGATGAAATTTGGTTCATCCACAATGTTCAAAGTGGATTGAGTATGTCTAGTTTTCTTTCGAAAAGTTACAAAGTTACACTACAGTTACTGATGAATTTTTCTCTGAAACAAAATGGCACGATAATGTGAGATAGATACATTTTTAAAAATCTTTTTTCGGTTACGAATATGTTCATTTTATGGCGATCTGACAAGTATTAGCAAAGTTTTACAAAAGTTGCTCGAAAATAATTTTCTGGAACACAGTCTGTAAATATGAAGTGGCTCAATTGCAGTAACTTTTTATCCGGTAAAAATATACTCATTTAAACGCGATCTGATGCGTATTAGAGGCTGAAATTAAATTTTGATTGCTGTAAATAAGTGGTAATACCAGTGGCGTACCGCGTAGAAAACAAGAAATGAAAACGGTAAATCTTATAACGCACATTGCAGAAAACTAGCTATGGAAATTAGAACAAAATTTGCATTGCGCACTCTTGTATTTTTGTTTATTGTTGTTTTCACACATTTATATTTATCTCTTACATTGATCAATGACGATAGCTTTGAGAACTTTTCGCTAGAAAGTTGGAACATGGATGCGCTCGCTTATCAACGCGTCACACAGAGCGTAATCCTAGTAGATTAGTATAGATAGGTATGTTTACCAAAGAGCATTATGAAAATTAAAGTTATAACCAATAACGTTTTGCTTTTTCAGAGGATGGTATCCGTACGATGTCAGCAAATCCCCCGCTTACGAAATAACACTTTTTGGGTGGATATTGTTAAACATAAGTGGTTTTTATGTTGCGAGTACATATGCTTGTTTGAACATGTCATCATTTTTAATATTGACTGTTTATTACAAAATGATCGCTTATAAAATGAGAACCATTCAGGAACGTAACACAAAGAATACAAAAGTAACAGAACAGGAAGATGTAGCTCCGATGATGTCGAATGAATGTAGGCTGGACTTAGTACTGGGGGAGTCGATTGCCTGTGACGACTCCGGAGTAGACTGTGGACTGAAGGCTAAAACACTTGAGAACCTCGCCTTGTTTAGTCCACATGTTGCAATTAACATCCCTGGGGCGGTGGATCAGAGCTATCCACAAGGCAATGTGGCAACATGGTCTGAGCAGAGAACAGAATGTAAAACACACAGGCCAGAAGCTAAAGACAACAATAACCGATCAAAGAAGATACTGGGTAAAGCGGGGATAGGGTTTGTAAACAGAAAACAACGGAAGACAGAATACGACAGAACCGCTGACATGAATTTCCACCACGCTTCAAATCGGGAGATGTCAGAATGTGTCAAACTTCATCAAAAAATTCTCGGGTAATGAAATTTTTACACTTGCATTCCTCAAATGTATGTTATAATAGCGAAATAGATTTGTTATGAAAGTAGTTCAAATTTACTTTATTAAGCGAGCAAAGTAAGCGTCTCCATTACACCTTTATGGCACTTCGTTCTGTTATGTTTTTGTTGTTGTTTGTTTGTTTGTTTATTTAATTGTTTATGTCTATCGATAGCGGTTGAACGAAAAGTCCGATCAACTTGAAATTTGGACCATCCACAAGCCTCGATGTGGATAGAAGGTGAATAGTCTTGCGCTAAAATCGTTTGAAAAGTTAAAAGTTGCACCCTCGTAACTGTTAAATATTTTTCTGGAACAAAATGGCCACAAAATATCAGAGAGACGTATTTTTGTAAAGATTTTCCAGTCACGAATATGTTCGTGCTATGGCGATCTAATAAGTATTGGCCAAGTTACACAAAAGTTACTCGAAAATATTTTTCTGGAACACAGTAACAGCAAAATGTGAAGTGCCTAAATTATAGTAAATTTCGTCCTATCACGAAGATACTAATTTAAACGCGATTTGAAACGTTTTAAATGCAGAAATTTAATTTCTATTGCTGTTAATAAGTGTTAGTAACGGTGGCGGACCGTGTTGAAAACACTAGACGGAATGAAAACGAAAATTCTTAGCAACGCATAGTGCACAGCATTCAAAACAGTAGGAAAGTATAATAGCTATGGAAATTAGAAACATTCTTGTAATCTTTTCCTTCTTGCAAAACAGAAGGACAATAGTTAAATTCCCGGTTTCTTAAATTCATTTTCATAAGCATTCCATACGACATTGTTGTAGAGTCATATTTTTATAAAGACTTTCTAGTCACGAATATGTTCGTGTTATGGCGATCTAATAAGTAGGTACTAGCAAAGTAACACAAAAGTTACTCGAAAATATTTTACTGAAACACAGTAACAGCAAAATGTGAAGTGCCCAAATTATAGTAAATTTCGTCCTGTCACGAATATACTAATTTAAACGCGATGTTATGCGTATTAGATGCAGAAATTACATTTCTATTGGGCACTAGCAACACCGAAAGACAACCATGGAACAAATAAATTGAACTGATGGACAAACCATCAGCTGTCAAAATAATAAAATTGCAACCATAGAATTAAAACAAGTGTAGCAATAGGTACTGCACGCCATTTCACACTTTTAATGATAGACAACGACTAAGTGAAAGTTTTGTAAGTGTATTTGTTTGTTTTTTGTTTTATTTTCCAAAATCAGACGAAATGGTTTTTTGACAGCTTGTTTGTCCATCGATTCAATTCATTTGTTTCATTGTTGTCTTTTGTTGTTGCTAGTGCCCTTTTGCTGTCAATAAGTTTTAGTAACGGTAGCGGACCGTGTTGAAAACACTAGACGGAATGAAAACGAAAATTCTTAGCAACGCACATTGCACTGCATTAAAAAATGTCAGAAAGTATAATAGCTATGGAAATTTGAAACATATTTGCAATCTATTCCTTGTTGCAAAACAGAAGGACAATAGTTCAATTCCCGGTTTCTTAAATTCATTGTCATAAGCATTCAATATGACATTGTTGTATACGTTATGACTGCATGGGCTACTTATATTTTTTGCCATTATTGCAATTATTGCGAATGTAAAGCAATTGTTTTGAGTAAGAATTGTTATGTGAACTCAATGTTGTGTATGTTTAGACTTTGTTAGTCACAAATACTATGTTCATTAACATCTATAGTAGCCGTCATTTCTGTGGAGCGCTTTCTCGAGCTCTATTCACGAAGGGTTACATGCCCGTTTAACTTAGCACAATGAGCTTCTCCGCGGGCGGGCGCACTGTCAAAGATGCTACTACTGTCACCAAAAGGGGCAAAAACACAAATTTACAAAACAAATTCTTGACCGGTGTCAAAGCAATCGTCTGCCTTATTGTAGCTGTGACGAGTACATGACAGCAAGCTCTATTCAAGAAGAACTGAAAGGAACCGCTAGCGCTCTACGAAAATGACGGCTACTATACCAGGCCTTAAACGATCATTTTTGTATTCAGTTATACAAACCGATTAACAAAGGAGGACCTTAAAAAGAGCTAGGCTATGCAAACAATAAATAAAAATGAAATCATAAATAACAATAACAACAAAATAAAACAAACAACTGTACCAAAAAAAAACGTCAGCACTGAATATCAGTTGCCTACTTAACACCGAGAGGGGTGACCAGAAAATACAAATATATATTGTTTGTAAAATATATTATGACAAATGCAATAACACCCTTCTAAATAAATGTTCTTTAGAAGTAAAATATGATAATGCACATTATAAACGACAGGGAGTATGCAAGCCCAACGCTCCCTTTGTTAACGTGAAGGTATATTCTTCGATTCTAGAGTATTCAAGTTTCGGCGAAAAGTGGGTGGGTAAAATAACCCTCAAATGGGCTGGCCCTAATTTATTTCAAGTATTTTTCTCATTGGTTACTATTGTCACGTGGTTTCTAAGGCAAAGTAGGGGAAATTGTTGTCAAAGATTCTTCGGAGTGATTTAGTCGTCCGTCGACCGTTGTGGCGCGAGCAACTACCTGCCCTATTCAAAGACCATGTCTTAGCCCGAACAATGTGAACAATGCGTGCTAACAGAAAAGATCCAGACTTCGATGTTTTTCGGCCCACAAGCTGAAATGTGTTTTTATAATTATTATTTGCAGTTTCGACGGACACCTAAACTGAATAATGACGTGACTTACCTTTTGTCACCAAATCAGTTTTACTACAAAACTTCAATATTCTCTAACCCAAATAACATCATCGTCATCATCGTCAATATTATTGGTTTACGAAATAAATAAATAAGTTTATATTTATTTGTTGCCTAACCATTCAGTTATACAAGAACTATCTTTCCATGGGGGATCGTACATCATTTATTATCTGCCTCGTTGATATGACGGCTCCAAAGTCACCGTTTAGGCCTAGAAGTGTATTATACAGATAGCTTGCGTCAATATCCAAGTTTAAAAAAAAACAGCCCGAATCGGAAATCGAACTATGGACCGTCTGCTAATTGTGTATCGCAACATTATTGATTATAATCTTATTGTGGATAAGAATTCCTCGGAATGCCAGTGAATTGAGCTGAGGTATTTCGCTGAGACTGTCTCCTGTCTGTGAGTGTGACCTTCTCGGATCGTAAATTATACGTGTCAAGATTTCCTCTATTGGTACAGTAATTATTCACAGTAACACATAAAAAATCATCAGATTCAATATTTCTCACATTTTAGGAAATTATTTGGATTCTTGAATAAACACACACGTTTCCACGTTTGAATCGTCCTTCAACAACTTCACAAGTTTGTGACTTCACAAGTAACTTCACTTGTATGCAGTATGAATAAAGAACATCAGATGGTGTACAACACATTATTTTGATGTGAAAAGCTAGAATATAGCGCTCTTTTTTATTTTTTTTTATTTTTACATATTACTCGTATATATATATAAAAGAATTTATAACAACTTGTAATAATTCCCGGCGGTCCTATGAGTTCCAACTAAAAGGTATGTATTTTGGCTGACAGCTAGCTTGATTTCAAAGCTTGTGATTGGTGATTGCCGTGGTGAAAACTAAATATTTTATGAATGGTATGTTCCATTTAGAAAACATCTCATTACAAGCACGGCCGACCGACCGGTTGTAGGAGTGGCGGGTGGGCTATGAATACAATTATGCAGTCTTCTCATGGATACGTTTTGATTTTTGAGTCATCCAAATACTGAAAAAAATATTCTTGTTGCTTTACGTCTGTATCACTGCTAATAAATGTGGGTGACGTCTGACGGACAATTTAAAACACGGTACTTAGGCTTTAGAATTAGATTCGAACCAACCTCATTTCGGTATCAGCCAACGTACGGGGGCGTTTTTGGGTGAATACGTTACGATAAGTGATTCGATCGTTTATTGTTTAACGATGTAATTAACAACGTCTTAGACAATAAACCGATGCTAATCGAGTCTATGTAAGTGGGTCATGCATGAATATGGAAAACGTAAGATAAAATCCATTCATACCCAAATATCCATCCAAATATACCCAATCCATAATATTATTATAAATTGAAATTCCTACTTTCTTCATCTGTAACGTCATAATAGAAACTGTATTGTAGAAGTACACTCACTGGGGGTCAGTGATATTACATATTTGTAATCATGTAAAGAATCAATCAATCAATCAATTAAAACCAGGTTTCGAACATGAAATCTAGGGACCGCATTTTTTTTAAATAATTTAAATATATACGTTTTTAACATTATTACTCATTGTTTTACCGAACAAGATCGGGATGTTGAATTCACAGCAATTCCAAGCAATGCGTCTGTACTTTTTTGTCGTTGTGTTTACGGCAAAAAAGTAACGTATTAATTCATATGACGTTGTTGCCCTATTACGATGATTCAAACATAGAAACTTGTTGTTTTCTATTCATTAATCCAAATAATTAGTTACATGTTGCGAAATAATGAATCTGTGGATTGTTTATGTGTCACTGTAGATAATTACCGTATCAATAGAGGACCTGTAGACAGGTATAATATGCGAGCAGTCCCTCCGCCCCCCTCGGCCGGGTGGTTGAGGAAGACCCTTGTCTGGCACGACAGGTGCGTGCAAGAACGGCACTCTAATCTTGAATAGCGTTGGCGACCTTTCCAAAGATGATTGTCATTTGTCAAACAACGAAATTCATTGCTGCGTCATTACAAGTAGCCAAATTATTAGAAATGTTACTAATACAGACGCAGCTTTTTTCATCTACATTATATTGATGATTTTACTTATTTTGGATCTTGATAATAAGAACTGAAGAGTGAAGACACAATGTGAGGTGTTGAGATAATCACTTTTATTTTGTATTTTCATTATTATTGGCTACATTTACAAAGATCATAGAACATCATGTGTGTATGCACACTGTCAACTTATTTATATTACAACACACAGTAGACAATGACGTATTATTTAATGCTAAACAATAATTACGGGGTTTTATTTCGCAATGCTGCAATACAACAATATAATCATGGGTTTTTACGTATCATAAATTTCAATGTATAAGTTGTTTACTTGCCTCTTTACGTCCAGTAGATTTCAAGGAGTAAATAATGTAAACAAAATTTAAAGGACAAAAGAAATACATCAGTAATATTAATATCTGTACAAACAAATTAGATGAATATAGTACATTGAAACTAAAAATTACAATTTCATGTAAAATACTTTATTGGGTAAATATGGATAGAAGATAGTTACAATACTAAAAACTTACTTACACTTACACATCATTGTAGCTTTACAGTATCTAATACAAATTAATCAGAGCACCGAAATAGGTAAGAATGAACCCTTGATATTGCAGGTGTGACAAGATAATGACTTACGTCAACAGTAGACATCCATTATGACCAATAGAGCTATTATATGTAATGTTTTGGAACACTCAATACCCATGGTTCATTACACAGTACATTCCACTTGGTGAGTTACTTTGTCACACCTGCAACCCTCCCTGTACCAGAGGTAACTATAACACCCACACAGAAAAGAAGAAAATGTAATCATAATATAAAATACAATGACGGTAATAAATGTTTTCGAGCACACCATGGATGAAGTTGAGTATCGCTTATTGCACTGCATATAAATAAATGCTTTTCGAATGAATTAGTTTATACTGAGGGGGCGATCTCAAGAAGAACGCACAATAGACGTGAAAATGCGGTGGTACCTTCGAACCACGCACCCGACGAAGAGAGTACACACACTTCTTGTAGAATATGCAACCTGTACTTGACTTGTCGTTTATCTTGTAGAAGACAACGAAGGAAACCCACACTATAGCTAGGCGCCATTATACACACGACAGCAGCTGCCACCATGCCGAAGACAGGGTTGGTGAAAACTAGAGTGTTGCGTAGCTTCGCATGTTGTGGATATCAATGCCACCGAGGTCCTGTTTGGATTGTCATTGTGGTTACTGACGGTGATAGAATGGCGGTACGCTCTTACCATAACTACTACAAACAACGGCCGGGAGCTTACAAGAGACAACCAAATCCGTTTTGTAAAACTAAGTAACGGTAGAGTAGACCTAACATAATACAAAATAAATATAATAATCAATTTTTTTTATTTTATGAATTTGCATTATTATTTGTATGCATGGTTCTATTCATTGTTCTTCTTTGTAAATCAGTGTTATAACTGAATAGAATAGACATAAAATAAATAAAACTATACACCGGTCGCTGTGGGCCTGTTTGGCATGTGCGAATCTACAGCTCGTGGGTTCAAGTCCCGCGTAAAGAGTGCTTTTTATTTTGCATTTCATCTTGACAGACGTAACACAATAACAACGTTGGCATGATTAATTTTAATAGCTCGTTGTGATCGCAGGTATAACGTTCACGGAAGCGTGATATTTATTGACATGACATGGTATATAATTATTGCTCGTTGTTAGAATATCACAAAATACAACCACAGTTATCGATACATTTATGAAGTTTCTTTTTGAACGCTGTACGTATCGCTGACACTTTAATTTCTTTACATATAATTGTACAAATATCCAAATTCCGTATTTGACTACAAGACTTTACGTATATGGATGTTTAGTCTAATTAGTCATATGAAAATTAACATATTACAGCCAGCCGTAATATTTGGTATAAAACCAGTGATATTCAATCTGTAGCTGTCAAGGTTTAACAATTAATTCCGTACATTTTCACTTATAATTTTTTAGTTGTTTGGCCATAATTTATGACAGATTATAGGAACGGTAATGTAAACAGAACAACAAGCGAAATCGCACGTTATATTCCATCCATATTATAAAACTAATCATTCCTCGCCTTACTTTCTATTGTCGATCTTTACGAGAAACCAAATTGTTTCCAGTTGGTGACAACCATACTCACATTTAAAGAATCATACCACATCAGATCACATTTGGATCAAAAGTTGAGATCGGATATCTACAAACATTTGCGCCACGCAGAGCGTTCAATTGTTCCTACAAAGATAGTAATGTCCATCCATATGCATAGACTCAAACACGACTGTCATTGGAGACAGTAAGCCTGTGTACAGAGAACCCCATTGTGGCTCATCCCTGAAGGACGCAACTTCTTGTTCAGGAAGTTGAGTGGAGAAACCACTACCTCAAATTGCACATGGAGAATATGTGATAAATACTTAGAAAGTACGTTCAAAACGTCTCTCCTTCGACATATTCCAGCTGGACAACATGGAACGTTTTTGTAATAAGGTGAATAAATTGATTGAGATTCGAGGAAAGCATTCACACATCCCCATACCAACGTTCGCAAAATGCAATACAACATCATTATGTGCTTGTCATATACTTGGGAATAACTTCCATCGTGCACAAGATGCAGGTTTCAATCTCACATCTGTAACGGGACGTCGAAACACGATGCAGAAATCGAAGTGGTGAGCTATCAACTTACTAGAATATATCAAGAAGCATGCTCACGCCAAAATAGCTTGCCTGAATAACACGAAACAGCCAACCAAGTCAGATATTACAATATACTGTGAAAGAGCACAACCGAGTAATTCACAAATATCATCGTTGAAATCGTATCTATTCCATTTCAAGAGTCTAATTTCATTGCAAACAGAATGTTAACATATTGCGTAATTCAACTCTAAAGAGGACTACACTTAGTTGACCACAACACAGTCCAGATTAGCTGAGTATTTATCTAAATGTTACGCAATGAACAGTAAGTTATAACCGTCAAACGAAAACGAAAACTGAATGTGGCAACGTAGTAGGAAAAGAAAACGCAATTGAAAAATCGCTATCTAACTATTCTACTGGTTTGAGTCAATGCCGATAGCGGGAATCAAACAAGCGATCTCCCAAACAAAGTATTGCATGGCATTATTTTAGTGATCCAATAGTTTGTTTTATGTGTAAGTAGTAAGTAAGTAAGTAAGTAAGTAAGTAAGTAAGTAAGTAAGTACGTAAGTAAGTAAGTAAGTAAGTAAGTAAGTAAGTAAGTAAGTAAGGAAGTAAGTAAGTAAGTAAGTAAGTAAGTAAGTAAGTAAGAAAGTTAGTAAGTAAGGAAGTAAGTAAATAAGTAAGTAAGTAAGTAGATAAGTAAGTAAGTTAGTAAGTAAGTAAGTAAGTGAATAAGTTGTATAATTATGTATGTCTTCAAAATGGAAGTAATTTCTCTAATGTGGTTTAGAAGATGATCCTTGTTGCTTTCTACTTCTGTATTGAATCTTGCTATTTGAAACGATGAGTGGTGATAGATGAGGACGAAGGACGACTACAAGAAAACCATGTCCTATGCGGGATTCGAACCCACGTCGGCTGTCATTTCCCTATAGAACTGGCGCCTCGATCGTATGAGCCGGCCGGCCACACGGCTGTTTTAGTTTCGTGTCCAAATCGTTGAAAAACTCTCAAACCATCCACAAAGCGAGCAGATAACCGGAGGCTTCGCAAACAGGTCTGGCGAAAGAGGGGTAGGAAACGTGCGACCGGGAGGGCGGGTGCTTTCCCCCACCTACCCCTATGCACTAAACACGGCCAGAACTGCAAGCGAAGAGCTTCGTTCTCAGAGCGACACTTTACTGACGATTTTATGCAATTCCCCGTCCTCAACTGACGCTCACCCATTAGAGGTATGACCATGAAATTCGGTATGCTATCTATTTATATAGGTGTGATTCTTGCGTCGTCTTTAAATTTCAAAAATATGTGAACCTGTAAAAGTTTGACTTTGCAAATTTATTTAAATTAAATTTGAACATTTTTTCAAATTTCGGTGACCATGCAAGATTCTTTCGTATGTTGTCTGTACAAAGCAAAAAACTGCATTGAGATTGATTTAACGGTATCTTTGCTGGCCCAACTTTTGTAGAACCCTGTAAACACGAGACTCATCTTTACCCTTAAATTTTCGTTTTTTCCGTTGACTCAAATTTAATAATTCTTCAAACGCTAGAAAATGTTGTTTTGATAATTTTGTTCGTATGTGTTTTGTTTTCTTTTGCAGAGTAACGATTGAGTTGTCTTCCTTCCTCAATATACCATTCTTTGCATTACATTTAGTGTGTGTAGGAGTACTAGGAATTACGTATCTGCAAGTTACGATGGTATGTTAAATCACATCATAACAATTTTTAACATCTAAAAGCTAAGAATTATTATAATAATAATTTTGTTAAAAGTATGGCAGGGCGTATATATTTTTTGAAAACCATATTGTTTTCTTAAATATCACGAATAGAAATGCGTTATATTTTACAATGTGAATACAAATTGTTTTATTTTTAACGACATTAACATTGTTTTTGTTAAGAAATATGTAAATAACAACATAAATTGTGACGTTAGGGATAACCCGTGAACGTTGAAACCTAACCCCACCTCCCCCCCTAGATTAATGGACTTCCGACGTCCCTGCAAGTAGGGGGCCTGGGACGTAAATGGAAACGGGGGAGGGGGGACGTGGACTTCGGGGACGGCTGCTGCCGCACCGACGGAGGGGTACTTGGAGGGCAGTGGGGGACGTATTCGCCATGAGCAATGTTATGGCGCCGGCCGCATCGCGCACTCTAACCTAGCCTGGCAATCACTGTAGCATCCACTCAGAGACATATAGTACTATCTCTATGCATCCACTCCCGACCCACAGCCCTCCATAGCCTTCCGTATGTGCGGCCGCACAGGCTGAGGGTTACTTGAAGGGCAGTGGGGGACGTATTCGCCATGCCGTCGCAACGCGCACTCTAACCTAGCCTGGCAATCACTGTAGCATCCACTCAGAGACATTACTATCTCTATGCATCCACTCCCGACCCACAGCCCTCCATAGCCTTCCGTATGTGCGGCCGCACAGGCTGAGGGTTACTTGGAGGGCAGTGGGTAGAGGGTATATGCTAGTAGGTTGAATGTAAAGACCGCGGCCGCACTGCAGGTTGGACTAACCAAGTACTCACCTGTAATCTAGTGTGAGACTGTGAGTCAGGCGTGCACTTTGTCGCTATCTCAACATTGCTGCTCCATGGTTATGACTTGTGAACATAGTGCTCAGATGGAATTATCCAACACGAATTATTCATAGCCTGGCTACCCACTCTACTGGGTGGCTAAGCTATAGTGTGCAGAGCGGCCGGCGCCTAAGAACGCACGTGTCTGATACTTACCTCGAGGGCTACTTGGTGGGTATCTACCCGGAGTGTTACTTGGAACCCTCCAAGTAACACTCCGTCTGTGCGGTCGCATACTAACAGAAGCATACGCTTCCGCCGGCATTGCTCTCAGGATCAGCAAAGCACACAAACCTACCCATCACGATAAAGTAGCAGTCCCTGGGCAGGTGCTCAGTGGATATCCTCGGTAACTTGCAACCCTAAGATCAGGGATATGCGATACAATGTGGGCCCTAAACCACTGCACGTAGAAAGTTAGCGATTTAAAGTATAAGGGAAGAATTCAAAATGTAATAATTATTATTTTTGGTGGAAAACCTGTCCAGGGACTGATAACCTTTTCGTAGTGGACAGGTTGGCGTGCTTGGCTCTTCCGAGTGCTGTGCCGGTGAAAGCGTATGCTTCTAGTAAGGCCAACCTAGCCGGACAGGTCGAGTTGGAGAAGCAAGACGAAATGCAGACCTTCTAACCCCTCCCCAACCCCCGACGTTACATAATCATAGTTGTTGAATACGTCTTAAACAACAAATAATCTAATTTGCCCAGGGACAATCCATGTGTTATTCAGCTAACTAGGTTGTCAAGGAATGTCCGAGGGCTGATAGGATGACAATCCCAGGTTCCATCTCATGCCTGAAGAAATGTTCGGAAAAACATTCAGTCAGGACTGCTGGTAGCTAGTCTGAGCCCGTAACCCCCCGAATTGCAGTATCGCATCTAATCGCTGAGGCATCTCTATCCAACAATGCGGAAAGCTTTTACAACAAATCCACATACTAATAGCAATATGAAGTGACCTTCTAATGCAATACTTCTTCGTTTTCTTGCTACCGTTAAATCACTTTATATATCAATATACCCACCAGTTAATTATTCTGTTCAGGAAATTAATGTTTTAATTCTTTTTTATTCTTTTTTCAGAGCACAACGTGGAGTATAAAGGAGTA